>JASFAX010002688.1:0-45032 GCA_030737875.1 Allium sativum | reverse complement strand
TACTTTCCTTTTTGTTCCAGCATGTTTGGAGATCTTAACCATCCAGAAGGAGTGCCGATCCCTGGCTGGTTCTGAAGGTACCTAAAGGCTTGGGCCAATGGTGTGGGCCCAGCAGACATTCCTCCTTCCAAAGTGGTAGCGGTTCCTCCTCCTCCTCCTCGTGGAAATACTTTCTCTAAGACGTGTAGAGACTTCAAGGCTATGGGAGGAAAGGACTTTTATGGAACTGAATCATTTGTGGTAGAAAGCAACTGGCTGAAGGAGACTGAAGATTTATTCGTTATCTTCGAAGTTGACGAAAGGCAAAAGATACAGCTAGCAGTGTGGTTGCTCAAGGATGAAGCTTCTTATTGGCGTGAAGTTACCCATGTTGAGAGGCCAGTGGAAACTTGGGATGATTTCCGGACGAGGTTTGAGATGAAATTCCTCTCCCAAGCTGAAAGGAGCCTACAGATGGAGAAGTTCCGAACTCTTAAACAAGGAAGTATGACAAGCAAAGAGTATGTTAATCAGTTTAATCAGTTGGCCAAATTTGGGCTGGATATAGTAAACACCCAACAAAAGAAGGCCCTTTGCTTCGTCACAGGTATGAATGAGCCTCTACACAGCCTTGCTATGACTCATATACCTATGGGAGCGATCTATGAAAGCTTGGTGGACATGGTGCTGCTACACGAGGAAGTTAAAAGCAAGAAAGAGGCAAAGGTGGAAGTGCCTCAAGAAAAGAAAGAGGGTTTACAGGCTAAAAAAACAGACTTCAAGAAAGGTGGGAAGAGCAACAAATCCCATGAAAAGAGAAAGCGCAATTTCTATGGCATTGTGGGACATATAGCGAAAGACTGCAGAAGGAACAAGGCGAAGATGAATGGTGGTTGCTTCAGTTGCGGCGAGACTGGACACTTGGCTAAGGACTGCCCAAAAAAGCGGGGGCAGGGACAGAGGACAGGATCCACCTCAGAGGGACAAGTTCACGCGCTGTTGGCACCTCTACAGGAATGAGGTAGAAATATTTCTGTAGAAAGCTTAGTTTATCTCTATGATCATCCCGTTTAAACTCTCTTTGATTCTGGTGCATCACACTCCTTTATTTCATCTGCCTTAGTAGAATCTCTGCACCTAGAAACTAGTATGGTAGAAGATCCCTTGGTTGTTTCAAATCCAATTGGGGGCTCGGCTTATTTGTCGATGGTTTTCTTGGATTTGAAAATCTCTATTCTAAGTGTTGAATTTAGATGTAGCGCCTTTGTTTTTGGCTTCTCAGGATATGGATTGATCTTAGGCATGGACTGGTTATCCAGTAATGGTGCCATTCTTGATTGTGAGAAAAGAGTGGATAGACTCTTGACTTGGCTCGGTAACACTCTAGAAATTTCTTGTAAACCCTTGAATGCTATTATGCTTAGTTATCTAAAGTCGCTTGACGCTTCTGTTGAGAATTTGCAGTCGGTTAGAGTGGTCCGGGAATATCCGGATGTCTTTGAAGAGGTGAAAGGCTTACCTCCGAAGCGGGAAATAGACTTCCACATATATCTTGTTGATAATGCAAAGCCCGTAGCTCTGCCTGTTAGACACATGGCTCCAAAGGAGAGAAAGGAGCTTAGTAAGCAAGTTAAGGAGCTTCTTGAGAAGGGGTTTATACAGCGGAGTATCTCGGAATGGGGTGCTCCAGTGGTGTTCGCCACCAAAGCAGATGGCTCATTACGTCTTTGTGTGGACTATAGGTAGCTAAACAAGATGAGTAAAAAGAATAGACACCCACTTCCCAAATTAGACGATTTTTTTGATCAGTTTGTAGCTTCGTTGGTCTTCTTCCAACATGATCTGGCTACTGGGTTCCATCAGCTAAGGGTAGCTGAAGATAGCATTGATAAGACGGCGTTCAGAACCCCAGACGGTTCCTACGAGTGGCTTGTCATGCCTTTCGGCTTGAAAAACACACCCGCTTATTTCATAGACCTAATGAGCAGGGTGTTCAGAGAATTCCTCAATAAGTTCGTGGTGGTCTTCGTAGATGATATTTTGATCTTCTCAAAGAAAGAGGAAGAACATGCTCAGCATCTGAAGGAGATCATGGAAACTCTTCGAGTTCATCATCTGAAAGCCAAATTCTCCAAGTGCCACTTTTGGGGAGAAGAAGTAAGATTTCTTGGACATATATTGTCCAAAGAGGGGTTAGCTTTAGACCCCGCGAAAGTAGTAGCAGTGCAAGATTGGAAGACACCAACAAATGCAACCGAAGTCCGAAGCTTCCTAAGGCTAGCCGGTTTTTACCGATAGTTCATTAGGGATTTCGTGAAAATCTCACCTCCACTCACAAGGCTAACAAAGAAGAATCTGGCGTTCGCTTGGGATTTGGATTGCGAATTTTCTTTCCAACGATTAAAAAGGGCTCTCACAACAGCCCCAGTTCTGACTTTGCCAGATGGAAGCAAGATGTTCACCGTATACACGGATGCTTGTGGTACGGTACTGGGCGTTGTTCTGATGCAAGAAGGGAGGGTAGTAGCTTATGGGGGAAGACAATTGAAAGTTCATGAAAATAACTACCGAACCTACGATCTTGAGTTAGCCTCCATCATCTTTATACTCAAGCCTTGGCGCCATTATCTCCTAGGTGAGAAGTTCTAATTAAATACTGTCCATAAATCGTTGAAGTTTCTTTTCTCGCAGAAAGATCTTAACTTAAGACAATAAAGATGGATGGAGTTCCTTGCCTCGTATGATTTTGAGATTTCCTATACTCCTGGCAAAGGCAATGCAGTAGCAGACACGTTGAGCAGAAAGAAGCTGACCCTAAGCCCTCTCTTTGTAGGAAGGCAAAGCTTGGAGTATATAGCCAGTTTTGACTTTAGGCCCTCCTCTGATTTTGTACCTGGTTTATTGGCATCCATAGAAGTAAGACCCACTCTTTTAGATTCAATAGGGGCCGCACAACGTGAAGACCCTCAGCTTGTGTATGTGATTGATAAACTAATTAGGGGTGAAACTTCCAGTCACCTCAATAGGTACTCCATCGATGATAAGGGTTAGCAAAGGCGAGATGGAAGACTATGCTTCCCACAAGCAAGGGATTTAGTAAAGATGGTCATCGAGGAAGCACATCATTCCAAGATGACAATACACCCATGTGGGGACAAGATGTACAAGGAAGTAAAGAGAGTTTTCTATCGGAGCGGCATGAAGAAGGACGTGGCAGATTTCGTTTATAAATGCATGACATGCCAACAGGTCAAGGCGGAACAAAAGAAACCCGGAAGACTGCTTCCACCTCTAGAAGTCCCGCAATGGAAGTGGGATAACATTTCAATGGACTTCATTGATGGGCTGCCTAGGTCAAGAAGAGGCAATACTAGCATTTGTGTAATAGTGGACAGGGTCACTAAAAGCGCCCACTTTATACCTATCAAGAGTAGAGGGACTGCCTCGTCTCTAACATCTCTTTATCTCAAGGAAATAGTTCGAGTCCATGGAATACCCTCCAGCATAGTGAGTGACAGAGATCCCATCTTTACGAGCGAATTTTGGTGGAGTCTGCAAGATGTTGTAGGCACACAGTTATGCTTGAGCACGGCCTATCACCCCCAAACTAATGGTTAGACATAAAGGGTGAATAGAGAATTAGAAGATCTTTTGAGACTATGCGTTCTTGACTTCGGAGGGACTTGGGATGATCATCTTCCTTTACTGGAATACGCCTACAACAATAGTTACCAAGCCATCATTGGCATGGCGCCCTTCGAAGCACTATGTGGAAGACTGTGCCGACCACCAACTCATTGGTGGGAGTATACGGGCAAGGTTATACTTGGACCAGACTAGATTAGAGAGACTTCAGAAAAAGTGGACTTGATACGAAGGAGAATGAAGACTGCCCAAGATAGACAGAAATCCTATGCAAACAAAAGAAGGACCGACCTTGAGTTTGAGGATGGGGACAGGGTTGTCCTTAAGGTATCCCCTTTAAGAAACGTCGTTCACTTTGGATCTGTTGGAAAGCTAGCACCAAGATTTGTAGGACCGTTCCCTATCATCGAGAAGATTGGGAAAATGGCTTATAGGGTAGAGCTACCCAAAAGGATGGCCTGGATTCACAACGTCTTTCACGTTTCTCATCTCCGAAAATGTCTACATGAATCCGCTGAAGTGGTGGAGCCAAGCATTCTAGAAGAAGCCAAAGTGGAAAGCGAAGCAACTGTGAGGAGAGTTCCAACTCGAATCGTAGGAACTGAAATCAAAAAGCTATGCCACCGCGAGGTCAAGCTTGTCAAAGTTCAGTGGAGCGACGCCGAGGAGGATTCGACTTAGGAAACTAAGGACAGAATACGCGCAGCCTACCCTTTTCTTTTTGAGGGTACATCTTTGATCTCTCTTTTTCCCTAAGTTGTGCTTGAATCTATCCTTTTAGATATATCTCCTCAATATTATCCTTAGGTAGAAACCCCTTTGGATGTAAACATGTAATTGAAACATGTTATGGTTGATGGCTGCATGTGGTTGCTAGTGGTTTTTCGTGGATGCATATACACACACAACCTAGGTTTTAGATCGGCTCAGTCACTTCATACGGCATATGCATATATGTATTCATATTTTTATGTGGTTGAAACTTGATATGTTGTCATATGGATGTCGCATTTGTATAAATGGTTGTGCACTCATGTAGAATTATGCGTAGTAAAAATTTGCATACATGATGGATTCATGGCCCTTACATGATTTGAATTAAGGAGGTCAACTGAATTAGTAGACCGCCTAATTTTTGCATTATATAAGGACATATACACACACTATGCGTATGATCATGAAGCATTAGAATTCTTTTAAGGACAATGGACACCTGTGTTTGATGGTTGAGTAGATGGATGATTGGATGTTAGGATATACGTTCTTTCAGACTTGAAGATTTCGGGGACGTGATCCTTTAAGGAGGGATGAATGCAACACCCCGAATTTTCTATTAACTGTAAATTAGTAAATTAAAGTATAATTAATTCTAAATGAAAGAATTAAGGGAATCGGGTAACGCCATTGCTCTCGTCTCGGAATTCTGCCTGAGATAGAGTCCGAGTTTGGGTGAATCGGACTCCGTATGAAGGAGTTATGACCTTCGGAAGTTTCAGAATTCAATTTAAAACACAAACGGTAAAAATTCAGTTCGAAATTCGAAAAAAAAGACCCAAACTGGGGTAGGCGGGAAAATCCCCGCCCAGGCACTAGGTCGACAAGGGGGACGACCTGGGGGTCGACCTTGGGGTCGACCTGAATTGGCCCTGGCTGGCCCTTTCGGTTTCTGGTCGAATTTCTGAGCTTGGTTGTGTCACTAGAGCTGATTTGTCAATTTATGATTGGATTCTCTTGGTGTGTATGGTCTGGATTCAATCTAACATCGTCTGACAGCTCAAATCAATCTAAAATTCTATAAATACAACTCAACACTCAACCTAAATTCACACAAATAATATAGAACTAGAACCGTCATGCTGTTGGGAGGAAACTAAGAGTAGCCGTCAGTTAGAGAAAGCTTAAAGAAAAGCAAAACTAAAGCTAAAACATGAATAACAACGTTTTTCTACCCAAAGGAAAGCATTGCAAATTCAGAACTCAGAAATCAGAAAACAAGACCGTCGTTTGTTGTATGTATAGTGATTTTTCCGATGTGAATAAAATTAAGACTAGATTCGATGTAAAACGGAAATAGAATTGTGCTATTGTATAACGACGATGTTAATTTATATTTATGTATTGAAGTGATTATGTTGTGAATGGTATTGGGATGTTTGTGGTATAGTTGTGTTGATGTTGATCCTATTGTACATTTAGAATGAAAACAACATTACATGCAAGTTATATAGTTCATGTTGCAATCTACACCTATATGTTTATGTGATTATATAGGTTTTATGTGTTATGTCCAAGCTAAGATCTCATGTATATACTTTATGCTAAACCTCTATGCCTAAATGATTAAGTTCATATACATGCTCATATGTTTATACAAAAGTCGCAAAGTTCATAATTGGATCCATGCCAAGATCCATTTTAATACAAGTTTCATGTTATAGTAGAAAATATGATTGGACCTAGTTCACACATTTGATGAAATTATGCATACTTTATTGACACGTCCTATTCCTGTCATATGCTAGTGATGTTCAATGTTATGCCTAGATCTAAAACATATTTAGGCTTATGTTGTCTAAATCATACGCTAATTCATGTGACACCTATTTGGTTAGATCCCTATTTCATTGCAAATTCACATATGTGTATGTTGATTAAGTCTACGTTGCAAGTTCACACCTATGATATTCATGTTGACTATTTTGCAAGTTCACACCTATGATGTTCATATTGACTATGTCGATAATGCCAAGTTTACACCTATGTCATGTTTATATTTATGAATTTCTTTATGCCAATTTTGTGTACGCTAAATTAGGCTAAGTTTTTAGCCTAATATTATATGTTAAAAATCATGCGGACGAAAAATTAGGCTATGATTGTTTGCCTAATAATTAAACGGGGTAACATTGGGATAAATTGGTAATTATAGGAAACTTGACATAAATTGGTGAAAAATATATGTATTGGCATGTTTGTCACATGACAAACATTAGTGGCATTTAAATGGTGTAAAATTCTTATACCAAAAATGATGAACTTGGAAAGTGGGCCACAACATTGAATTGTTGACAAATTTACATATAACAAGTAATAAAGACAAATATGTAAATTTAGAAAATACGATTATGCTTAACACGAGGTTGGATTGAGTTGTGATGTAAACTTGCCCGGACCCTCCCGCATGTCCAGTAGTCACAACAATACCTATCCAATGTGGGTGGTTAAGCATTGAGCCCAATAAGGACCCTAGGTTAGACTGAGTTACAGTGTAGACCTGCCCGGAACCGACCGGCACATCAAATAACCGTAACAATACCTGTCTAATGTGAGTGGTCGGTGCTTTAAAAAGCTAAGGACAGACAAGTCAGGATGGTAGGGTTAAGTTAACTAAAACAATTAACCAATTCAACATGTTAATTAAACTGATGGGTGGGGTTACGTAAATACAGACACTTAACCACTTAACATGTTTGACTAGAAAATCCTAGTAACGGGCACCAATTTCAGCAGTATTCCAATTAGGTATCGTGGTACCCTAAAACTAGGCAGGGTGGGTCACGATTACTGGGCTGATTGTGAGCGGTTAAAAGCAACGGCGATGGGTGCAACAGTGTGGGTTCTAACAGAGTGCGGGCGTGCACACACTTCGGTGCAGACAAACATGGCACTGGGGGCACCAGCAGTATAACCTATGCATGCTATTATTGTGTCGGGTCGCCACCATGAGACTTGATATACCCCATGGTGGGCCAGCATAGGTATCTACAATCTTTGGGAGCCATATGACATGTATGATTATGCGAGTAGTAGCCGATCATTAGAAAGGGGATCACTTCACCCCGATCATGGGGTGACAGTTGAGACAATGCAAGTAGGTGCAGAGATATAGTGTGGGGTGCGATAGCATATTCGATTCACAACTGCTTTATCGTAGTTTGTGATACTTTCCTATTTCCAATTTATACCTATCATGACCTTTTTCTTATACTCATACTGAAGAGTCACTAGACTTACCAGGCTTTATGTCTGACCCTATTTTCTTTCGTCTTCTTTTCTTCCGTTCCCCCCCCCCCCACCCCAGATCCATAGGAAGGAAACAACCCTGCTTAGTCAGACTCTTTGCAAGCTTCAAGATAGTAGATGTACGGTTTGGAATCTTTTTCCTTGGCTTTGGCTATTGGACACATTCTATGGGGATTTATGTAGTTTTAATTATGTTTTATGCTTCTTTATTTTATAACCAAGACAGAAATGATGATGTAATGTTTTGGAAGTTATTGTGTGACAGTTATGGAAATGTTTTGTATGAACACGTATTTATGAAATGAAAAGTCTGTTTGTTTTCCGCTGCTTATATACATATGTTTATATCTGTCTTGTGTTTTATCTGAGACTTTTACTAACAAACCTCCACCAAAGTTAAGGCATTCCCTTTGTGAGTGACCTTAATGGAGGTGGAGGGTTTCAATCATCTCCCCATTGCACTTTGACTAGCTTGAACTCTCGATTCCTCAACTTCATAATCTCCGACCCAGGAACGCACGTAGGAGCTCGTCGAATCATCGCATCACGCTCTACCCCCACCTCTCTATATAAGCTCGGCTCCACCACTTCCGCGGTCTCATGCAAGCACTTCCTCAAATGTGATACATGGAATACGTCGTGTACACCACTAAGTCTCTCGGGCAACTCCACTCTAAACGCCATCTGTCCAATCCTCTCCTTAATAGGAAACGGCACTACGAACCTTGGTGCTAACTTCCCAACGGACCCAAAGCGAACAATATTCCGTATTGGAGACACCTTGATAAAGACCATGTCCCCAATATCAAATTCAAGATCTGTCCTCCTCTTGTCCGCATACGATTTCTGCCTATCTTGCGCCGTCTTCATCCTCCTTCGAATCAAATCGATCTTTTCCGAAGTCTCTCTAATCATATCGGGCCCAAGTAAGATCTTATCCATAGATTCCCACCAACATGTAGGGGAACGACAATGCCATCCATAAAGAGCCTCGAGAGGTGCCATGCCAATGCTAGACTGAAAACTATTATTATACGCGAACTCCACCAAAGGAAGATGCTCCTCCCATGTACCTCCGAGTCTAAAACACATAGCCTCAAAAGTTCCTCTAGAATACGATTCACCCTCTTGGTCTGGCCGTCCATCTAAGGATGATATGTAGTGCTCAAGCATAACTGAGTCCCTACCGCCTCTAGCAGGCTCTTCCAAAACTCACTAGTAAAGATAAGATCGCGATCGCTCACTATGCTAGAAGGAACACCGTGCAAATGAACTATCTCTCGAATGTATATGCAGGCTAACCATGGAGCAGTCCTCTTACTTTTCACGGGAATGAAATAGTCGCTCTTAGTAAGTTTTTGTACCACGACCCAAATCCCCGTATTACCCTTCCTCAATCTCGGTAACCCATCAACAAAGCCCATCGAAACACTCTCCCACTTCCATTGTGGGACCTCCAATGGGTGAAGCAACCCACCGGGCTTGTTTTGCTCTGCTTTTACTTGTTGGCACGCCAAGCATCTAGCAACAAACTCGGCCACATCCTTCTTCATACTGGCCCAAAAGTAAACTCGTCTCATGTCCATGTACATCTTGTCCCCGCCGGGATAAATGGTCATCTTCGAACGATGTGCATCGTCAAGAATGGTCTTCCTCAAGTTCCCGTCTCGTGGTACACAAAGTCTACCGTCCCTACGTAACCAACCCTTTTCATCTAGGTTATACCTATTGAGATGGCTCGATGACTCCCCCCTTATGAGATTCTCTACCAACTCAACCAACTGTGGGTCATCTCGCTGTGCCTCACCAATCCGTCCCAAAAGCGTAGGTCTGACCTCTAAGGATGCTAGCAAACCGGGTACAAAGTCAATGGAAGGTCTAATGTCAAACGTAGAGATGAACTCTAAGCTTTGCCTGTCAACAAAAAACGGACTCATAGACAACCTTTTCCTACTTAAGGCATCTGCCACCACGTTACCCTTGCCAGGGGTATATGCTATCTCGAAATCGTAGGACGCTAAGAATTCCATCCACCTTTGCTGCCTTAAGTTCAAGTCCTTCTAAGAGAACAAGTAAATTAGCGATTTGTGGTCTGTGAACAATTCGATTATCTCGCTAAGAAGATAATGGCGGCAAGACTTAAGCGCGAAAACAATAGTGGCCAACACTAGGTCATGTGTAGGGTAATTTCTCTCATGCACTCTCAACTGCCTTCCTCCATAGGCGATTACCCTCACCTCATGCATTAAGACTATGCCTAGTCCTATCCCACAAGCATCGGTATAAATGTTAAATGGATTACTCCCGTCTGGCAACACCAAGACTGGGGCTGTGGTCAAAGCACTCTTAAACGTTGGAACGCATCATCACAATCTACGTCCCTCGTGAAAACTAGGTTCTTCTTCGTCAGGCGTGTCAATGGGGCTGATATCTTTGCGAAGTCCTTGATAAACTTCCTATAGTAGCCTGCCAACCCCAAGAAACTCCTCACCTCGGTAGCATTTTTAGGGACCTTCCAATCTTTGATGGTCACCACCTTCGCGGGATACACAACTATCCTTACTTTGGAAACCACGTGCTCTAAGAATCACAATTCCTTCATCCAAAAGTGACATTTCAAAAATTTAGCTTTAAGCTTATGCGCTCAAAGGGTGTCCAACACTTCCCTAATATGTAGGGCATGCTCTTCCATGCTCTTAGAAAAGATCAAGATGTCATCCACAATGACCACCACGAATTTGTTAAGGTACTCCCTAAACACCCCACTCATCAAGTCAACAAAGTATGCGGGGGCGTTTGTCAAACCGAAGGGCATTATAAGCAACTCATAAAAACCGTTCGGAGTCCTAAAGGCAGTCTTGTCTATGCTATCCTCATCCACTCTCAACTGATGGAAACCAGTGGATAAGTTCAACTGCGAAGACACTGAGGCACCAACTAACTGATCGAAGAGATCGTCAATCCTCGGCAGTGGGTGCCTATTCTTCTTAGTGGACTTATTAAGTTCTCTATAGTCCACACAAAGTCTAAGGGACCTATATGCCTTCGTGGCAAATACTACTGGAGCACCCCACTCCGATATACTACATCTTATGAGTCCGTTCTCAAGCAACTCCCCAACTTGCTTATTGAGCTCCCTCCTCTCACGAGGAGCCATGTGACGTACTGGAAGAGATATTGGTTTTGCATTGTCTACAAGATAAATACAAAAGTCTATCTCATGTTTTGGGATAGACCCCTCACCTCATCGAAGATATCAACATATTCACGGACTATACGAACAGAATGTAAATCATCATTCGATGCGTCAAGTGACTCAAGATAACTAAGCATCACCGATCCTCTAGGGTCGCAAGAAATATCAAGGGTCTTTCCACTACGAGTCTACAATTTTACTACCCTTCATTCACAATCTAGGATGGCACCATATCTGGCTAGCCAATCCATCCCTAGAATCAACCCATAACCCATGAAACCAAGGACAAAAGCATTACATTCAAAACCAACGCCTAAGATGGACAATCTCAAATTTCCCACAAACCATGGATAAATGATCCGACCCACCAATAGGATTTGAGACAACCATGGGATCCACAATGAGACTAGTATTTAAGTGCAGTGTTTCAACTAATGATGTAGAGATAAACGAATGTGATGCGCCAGAATCGTATAAAGTACTTACAAGATGATCAAACAAGAAAATCAAACTTTAGATAGAAATTTTTCTACCTTCATCCTGTCCCGGAGCCATGAGAGCGTTAACCTGCCCTCCGGAAGTAGAACCTTCCCTCTTCCCTTGCTTCTTAGGACAGTCCTTCACAGCATGACCCGCATCAACATAATGATAACAAGCAAACTTCTTCTTCTTCCTATAGTCTTTCTTCAAATGGTCGGGTTTCCCCTAGTTGTGACACTTCCTCTTTTCTTTACCACCTTTCTTTTGTTGTTGGGCTTTCTTTGGATCCTCCTTCTTATCTTGTGGCCTAAAATTACATACACCCTTCTGTTCTTCATTCATGTATGCCATATTAACAAGCTTTTCATACGTAGCCCCCATTGGAATGTGGGACATAGCCAAACTGTGAAGCGGTTCGTTTAGGCCCTTTGCAAACCTCAAGGCCTTCTTGTGAGGCGTATTAACCAAATCTGGCCCAAATCTCACCAACTTATTAAATTCGGTCACATTCTCCTTCACGATCAATTTTTTCTGCTTCGATGTCAAGAACCTCTTTATGTACATACTCTCCTCAGCTTGAGAAAGGAATTTCAAATCAAACCTTCCCCTAAAATCTGCCCACGTCTCTACAGCACGCTCTCCATTAGTAACCTCCCACCAAAACGAAGCTTCGTCCTTCATCAACCATGCAGCCAATTGGACCTTCTTACAACCGTCCAAATCGAAAATGCCAAACAGATCATCCACATCTTTCAACCAATTTCTAGCTTCAACGAACGTTTCAGACCCACAAAAAGGTTTTCCACCCATCGAACGAAAGTCTTTACATATCTTGGAGAAAGCATCTCCATGCAGAGGAATGACTGGAGCTGGGGGAGGAGGAGGAGGAATGTCGGCCGGACCCACGGTAGCAGCCCTAGCCTCGAGATATTGACGAAACTAACCGGGTACATGAACAACCTCCGGTATCTCAGATGCTCCAGACATGCTGAAAAAAAAAGAAAGAGTTTCAAAACAAGGGAAGCGAAAGAGAGATATATGGCTTGCGGGGACTATGCGTTTTAAAGTAAACTTTCCTTGAAAATAGCTTCTTTAAAACAAGTTTTTGAAAATACTTTCTCGGAAAATAATACTTTTGAAAACACTTTTCAAAACTTTTTATCTATTCTTGTAACCATAGCTCTGATACCACGTGTAACACCCCATGTCCATTAATGTCACTCTCAAAGGGAATGCAAAAATGTCCATGAAGCGTTATTGTTGTATAGAACGGATAAGTTACAAGAATAAATAAATAAAACAACACAGCGAAAGATGAAACTTATTTCATAGCATCGTAACTCAAAACATACTTACATAAGTAGTTTCCAAAACCATTACAACATGATCAATAGTCTTTTCCAAAAACTTCAAAGTACATAAAGAAGCAAATACTTAAATAACATAAATAAATAAATCCCCACTGAGCATAAGCAAAGCCATAAAGATGAGAGAGCCCAAAGCGATCCATCTACTCTTTTCAACCAACTGAAAGAAATCGACACTTAGCTGTAGTATTCCCTCCTTGCAAACCTGAGGGGGGAAAGGAAAGAAAAGAGGTGGAAACAAACGGGTCAGACATAAAGTCTGGCGAGTCCAGTGATTTTAACAAATAATAGGTAAGGTAAATGATCAAGACATAAATAGGCATCATGATACGGCTGTAACATAGACAAGGTAGATAAAAAGGATGGACAAGATGATTTCGTTCCTAAGTACTAGGACAATCCTATGCCTTGGCTAAGTAAACAACCCTCCAAGTACTAACCCCGAAGACCGAAGTCAACATCAGTCTAGCATACAAAGGACTATCCAACTCAACCAACATGTATTTTGTTATACCGCACTGTTGCTAAGTTACACCACAATACTCAATTACACTGCACATCTACTAGTCTCTTTTGCTCAAGGTTGATCGCTTCCAACTAAATGTACCCACATGACAACCTTGGTAGTTACTTGTACCTAGCTGCTATCGTAGGTGTCGGCTTACTCCTACCACCGCTAAGGTACCCTTACTCTACCCATTCGATCGGCTCCCTAAATCCCGTAGGCACCCGTGCTGGCCCCACAATGGGGTATATCACTCCCCAAGGTGGCAACCCCGATACCAACATGAAATGCACAGCCACACCTACACGATGCAACAACGTCTTACCTACCAACCCGGACCCATGCACGCACATGAACCCATTGGACTTGCATTGCCAATGCTATTCACATTTTGACCTCTTGTATTCAAGCCTAGTAAGCGTGTCCCAACCTCGGCCTAGTACCGGGCCCAATTAGATACTCAAACGGGTTACTGGTTGAAACGGGTCCTCAACCGACACAAGCCTCAAACCAATGCTTGGCCCCCATTAGGTTTTTCCTCCACTTAACCATTTTAATTTAAATGTACATGTCTTACACATGCTATTGTTAAGTCCATACTTACATGTCATAATTTACATGCCTTATCTTATTCCGGTTAAGTCCATATTTACATGTCATAATTTACATGTTACCCCACTTAAACCTCTAACCATACCCATGTCTTACTATGGTTAGTATTCCTTAATTCATTCCTTATGACGAACGGTGCATGACCTCTCACATTAAACTGAACACTTTGTGGCCGCTGGATTTGTCGTGCGGTTACGGGCAGTCTTACGCCACAAACCGGGTCTAACCTCGTGTCACCGATCGTTACGCCTACAATTCATTCCTTTGACCGCTCACATTAGGCGTCCAGTTGTGGCAGCTGGATTTGCCGGGCGGTTCCGGGCACTCTTACACCACAATTGTGCCTAACCTTGTGTCAAATGTTTATTAATAATTGTATTTCACCTAAACCCAAATTTTCATGTCGTGTTTCCAATTCAACATATAATCATGCTTACAATTTTTTGCCTATTTCAACTTGTCATTAATTATACTAATTACATATTAATTAGCCTTAATTACAAATTTCCAATTATAGGCAATTTCATCAGTTCCATGCAATTCATACCAAAATATGCCAATTTCACATATTCTCCAATTATCCAATATTATCCAGTAATATCCAATTTTTCCAAATATCCCATATTCCTAATCTTCCCCATCGCTCCCACATCTTGGCATTCGCGCGTATTTTTAATATATGCTTGAAGGTAGCCTCGATCCACATATAAAAGGAATATAGGTAAGAAGAGAGAATCAATTCATAGAAAATTGGAATAAAACATCATCATGAAATAAAGAGGCATATAGACTGGCATAGAGGCATAATAAAAGATTCAACATGAATAAAATGATAAAAGTTATGAACTTTACATAGAAACATAGGCATATGATGACATGGATCAAAATGTGAACACTTGGATGGGATTTCAATTACATACATACATATGAATCCTCTTTACGACTTCATCATGTTACTTTTAATCCCATTATATTGTGAAAATCGCCGTACTCACCGTTCGTGGTTAAAGAACAGAATTATGCACTGAAATTGGTGTAGAAACGTTGTGGTGTTGTTGATTGATCTTCTTTAATTGTTGTTGAAGCTCTAAATTTTGATTTGAATTGTGTATGAACACTTGAGATTTGATTAGAGGCAGCGGCTAGGGTTTAGGAGAGAGAGTTTGATGGCATAATGGTATCATAGAAATTATTTTATGAATTAGGGTTAGGTTGATGACATATTTATATGTGTAGGAAGTTATTTAGGCCTTAGGATTAACACTAGAACTTATATGGACCATCTAAAATCGTCCCAGGCCCAAAAATTGCACCCTGCAGCAAAACTGGCCGAACCAGTTCGACCTCCCAAAGGTGGAGGTCGACCCCTAGGTCAACTTGGGGGTACCCAGATCGACACCATGGTCGACCTCCCTGGTCGGTTTGCTCACACACACACACACACACACACACACACACACATATATATATATATATATATTTCTTATTATCTTCCGAGGGTAATATCTCCTTCGTCCGGACTCCGTTTTTCGAAAACTTGGACTCTATTTCACGCAGAATTCCGAGACGAACGCAATGGGGCAACCAGTTTCCCGTCATTCCTCATTTAAAATCTAAGTGTTCTTAAATTTAGTTAATTCAATCATTCAAAATTTGGGGGGTTACAATGTGAGTTCCATAAAATATGCTAATTACGAAGCCTGCTCTGCTCTCCTTGAGTCCATCCCATCCAAGCTACAAAAAACCATGCGGGACGACATCGTCTTTCGAGAAAGGGAATCGACAGGGGTGGAAATCCCGATGACCAACCTATTAGTCATCACTGCCAAGATCGGTGCCGCTTCTGTTCGGAAGGTCTTAATCGATTCAAGAAGCTCAGTCAACATCATCTTCAAGGCCGCCTACGCCCATATGAAATTGGAAACAAACGACTTGAAACCATGTCACACAGCAATTCCCAGCTTCAATGGGGCCTCTTGTTCCCCTGTAGGACTCATCGACCTACCTGTAGATATGGGCGAGGGGGACCAAAGCCGAGTCCGAGTTCTCCCTTTCATGGTCATGGACATCCACTCCCCCTACAATGCTTTCCTAGGACACCCCTTTCTCACCAAATTCCGAGTTTACTTGGCACCGTCAAGGGCAATTAAGTAAGCGCCAGGGAATGTTATACAATAGAATGGAAGAACGCATGCAAAAAGATCAAAGGCAAGGCCATGCCCATGCCTTCTTGCGCAAAGAACATCTCAGCATAGCAACTAGCAACGTCTGGGTGCTGGCTCAGGTGCCACTCTTGTCTTTCTGATGACCTCGATCCAGGAAAGACGAAGAGCCCGAATACGAGAGGACTACCCGGTCGAATCCACATGGGACATTCCTGTCAGCCTCGACGACCCAACAAGGGTGTTGTAGATAGGGTCACAACTCCACCCAGCAATTAAAGAAGATCTCATATGCTACGTAAAAGCCAATTTAGATGTGTTTGCATAGACTTATTCCGACATGAAAGACATCGATCCCGCAATTGCTTGCGATTCCCTGGGCTTAGATCATAGAATGCCTCCAGTCAAACAGAAGCGCCGCATTTTATGGCCCGAAAGGTCCTAGTCAATCGAAGAAAAGGTAGACCGTCTACTAAACAATAACTTCATCCACGGGGATGACTACCCCGAATGGGTTTCCAATCCAGTTCTGGTTAAAAAGACCAATGGTAACCGATGAACTTGCATCGACTTTTCCGAACGGAACAAGGAAGTCCCAAGGACAGCTTTCCGCTCCCGAAGATCGATCGATTAGTCGACTCAACCGCCGGATACTAGCTATTATCCTTCATGGATTCCTACTCAGGCTACAACTAGATCCCGATGAGCCTCTGCGACCAAGATCATACCTCTTTCATAACCGACCTTAGGCTCTACTACTACCGTGTTATGCCCTTTGGCCTTTAAAATGTCGGTGCCTCTTATCAACGAATGGTTAATCAACTCTTTAAAATTCAAATTGGAAAGTCCATGGAGGTGTACATGGACGATATGCTAGTAAAATCTAAAATATCAAGCGATCACGTCCACGACCTCTCCAAAATGTTCGATGTCCTTCGCCAGTACGACATGAAACTCAACCCAATGAAATGCTCCTTTGGAGTTGCCTCGGGAAAATTCTTGGGTTTCATTGTCAATTCTCAAGGCATCGAAGCTAACCCAGAAAAAATCCAAGCTATTTGGGACATACGAATCCCTAAGAACTTCAGGGATGTCCAAATTCTGAATGGAAAGGTCGCTGCTTTAAGTCGGTTTATCTCTAAGGCCACCGAAAAATGCATCGCCTTCTTCGATTTACTCTGAAAAGGGAAACATAATTTCGAGTGGACCCCTGAATGTGTCTCCGCATTCAAGGAACTCCTCAATCACTTAGAGCGACCACCTATCCTCTCTAAGCCTGTGGACCATGAGGACTTATATATTTACATGCCTGTTTCTGTGCGGGCAATCAGCTCGGCAGTAATACGCCTCGAAGATTGCACTAAATGGCCCGTCTACTATATCCGCAAGCGGCTGACAGAGGCAAAGAAGTACTACCCGAAGCTTGTAAAGCTGGCATTCAAATTATTGATCTCCTCTAGAAAGCCCCGACCGTACTTCTAGTCGCATCCCATAAAAGTTTTCACTAACCAGCCACTATTTCCAATCCTACAACAACCCGAGGCATCAGGATGATTACTAAAGTGGAGCATAGAGTTAAGCCGGCTCGAGATAACCTTCATTCCCCAATGAGCCATCATCGGCCAAGCCATCGCAGAGTTCATCGTGGAGTTCACAGCCCCCAAGGAGGAACCCACGGTGAACGCCGGAATTCCCGATGCCTAGTGGAAAGTGTTCGCAGACGGCTCTTGTAATAGAAAATACTGCGTGGTCGAAGTCGTCCTCATCGCTCCTGAAGAATGCCCAATGTATTGCATGTTTAGGAAAAATTTCCCTGCTACTAACAAGGACGCGGAGTATGAGGCCTTAATAATCGGGCTTAGAATCGAGATCGAACTCAAGCTGCAGACTGTCCACATCTTCTCCAATTCACTGCTTATTGTTCGACAAGTAAAGGGAGAGTATCAAGCGAATGATGGACGGCTTGCCAAGTACCTGGCCCGGGTTTAGGGGCTACTCGTTTTCCTCGAGCATTTCACCATCACCCGTATCCCACGCAAGCAAAATGAAAAAGAAGATCCCCATGCCAGAATGGCAAGCTCTGAAGATCCGCAACTTAATGTATTCTCCCCGGTTGAAGTCCTCAACTCTCCAAGTATCAAGTAAGGGCAAGACGAGACTATTGTGAGCATCAAACCCGAGCCCGAGTCCTGGATGACACCGACCAGAAATTACCTGCAGCACGGGGTCCTACCTAAGCACTACAAGGAAAGACGCGTGGTCACTCGCCGGTCCACCCGTTACCTCCTTATCGACGGAGTACTCTACCACAGAGGTTTCTCCGTTCCCTTGCTCCAGTGCGTGGCTCACATCGACG
Organism: Allium sativum; assembly: GCA_030737875.1. Taxonomy (NCBI): domain Eukaryota; kingdom Viridiplantae; phylum Streptophyta; class Magnoliopsida; order Asparagales; family Amaryllidaceae; genus Allium; species Allium sativum. The sequence goes on along the minus strand of JASFAX010002688.1, from coordinate 26,707 downwards.
CCCTCAAAGTGCTATGCACTGTGCATGTAACACCCTATGTCCATTAATGTCACTCACAAAGGGAATGCATCAATGTCCATGAAGCGTTATTGTTGTATAGAACAGATAAACTACAACAATAAATAAGTAAAACAACATAGCGGAAGATAAAACTTATTTCGTAGCATCATAACTCAAAACAAGCTTACATAAGTAGTTTCCAAAACCATTACAACAGGATCAATAGTCTTTTCCAAATACTTCAAAGTACATAAAGAAGCAAATAATTAAATAACATAAATGCATAAATCCCCACTGAGCATAATCAAAGCTATAAACATGAGAGAGTCCAAAGCGATACATCTACTCTTTTCAAGCAACTGAATGAAATCGGCACTAAGCTGTAGTATTCCCTCCTTGCAAACCTGAGGGGGGAAAGGAAAGAAAAGAGGTGGAAACAAACGGGTCAGACATAAATTCTGGCGAGTCCAGTTATTTTAACAAATAATAGGTAAGGTAAATGATCAAGACATAAATAGGCATCATGATATGGCTGTAACATAGATAAGGTAGATAAAAAGGATGGCCATGATGATTTCGTTCCTAAGTACTAAGACAATCCTACACCTTGGCTAAGATAACAACCCTCCTAGTACTAACCCCGAATACTGAAGTCAACATCAGACTAGCACCCAAAGGACTATCCAACTCAACCAACATGTATTTCGTTACACCGCACTTTTGCTAAGTTACACCACATTACTTAATCACACTGCACATCTACTATTCTCCTTTACTCAAGGTTGATCCCTTCCCACTAACTGTACCCACATGACAAACTTGGTAGTTACTTGTACCTAGCTGTTATCGTAGGTGTCGGATTGCTCCTACCACCGCTAAGGTACCATTACTCTACCCATTCGATCGTCTCCCTAAACCCCGTAGGCACCCGTGTTGGCCCCACAGTGGGGAGTATCACTCCCCAAAGTGGCAACCCCGATACCAACATGAAATGCAAGGCCTTACCTACACGATGCAACAACGTCTTACCTATAATCCCGGACGCATGCATGCACATGAACCCGTTGGACTTAAGTTGCCACCGTTATTCACGTTTTGACCTCTTATATTCAAGCCCAATAAGCGTGTCCCAACCCTGACCTAGTACGGGCTCAATTAGATACTCAAACGAGTTACTGGTTGAAACGGGTCCCCATCCGACACAAGCCTCCCACATAGGCTTGGCTCCCACAGGGTTTTTCCCACACTTAACAATTTTAATTTAAATGTCCATGTCTTACACGTGCTACGGTTAAGTCCATACTTACATGTCATAATTTACATGCCTTATCTTATTCCGGTTACGTCCATATTTATATGTCATAATTTACATATCACCCAACTTAACCCCTGTCTTATTATGATTAGTATTCCTTAATTCATTCCTCATGATGAACGGTGCATGACTTCCCACATTAGACCTGCATAATGTTGGATTTGCCAGCCGGTTCCGGGTAGTCTTACGCCAAAAACCGGGTCTAACCTCATGTCATCCATCGTTACACCTGCAATTCATTCCTTTGACCTCTCACATTAGACGTCCAATTGTGGCGGCTAGATTTGCCGGGCGGTTCCGGGCTGTCTTACACCACAATTGCGCCTAACCTCGTGTCAAAGGTTTATTAATAATCGTATTTCACCCAAACCCCAATTTTCATGCCATGTGTTTCCAATTCAACATATAATCATGTTTACACTTTCTGCCTATTCCAACTTGTCATTAATTATACTAATTACATGTTAATTAGCCTTAATTACAAATTTCCAATTATAGGCAATTTCGTCAATTCCATGCAATTCATACCCTAATATGCCAATTTCACATATTATCCAATTATCCAATAATATTCAATAATATCCAATTTTCCAAATTTCCCATATTCCCAATATTCCTAATCGTTCCCACGTATTCGCATTCGCGCATATTTTTAATATAAGAACGAAGGTAGCCTAGATCCACAAATAAAAGGAATAGGGGTAAGAAGAGAGAATCAATTCATAGAAAATTGGAATAAAACATCATCATGAAATTAAGAGGCATATAGACTGGCATAGAGGCATAATAAAAGATTCAACATGAATAAACCAATAAAAGGTATGAACTTTACGTAGAAACATATGCATAAGATGACATGGATCAAAAGGTGAAAACTTGGATGAGATTTAAATTACATACATGCATATGAATTCTCTTTATAGCTTCATCATGTTACTTTTAATCCCATTATATTGTGTAAATCTCCGTACTCACCTTTTGTGGTTAAAGAATAGAATTATGCTTTGAAATTGGTGTAGAAACATTGCGGTGTTGTTGATTGATCTTCTTTAATTGTTGTTGAAGCTCTAAATTTTGATTTGAATTGTTTATGGACACTTGAGATTATATTAGAGGCGGTAGCTAGGGTTTATGAGAGAGTGTTTGACAGCATAATAGTGTCTTAGAAATTATTTTATGAATTAGGGTTAGGTTGGTGTCATATTTATAGATGTAGGAAGTTATTTAGGCCTTTGGATTAACCCAAGAACTGATTTGGACCATCGAAAATCGTCCAAGGCCGAAAAACCACACCCACAACAAAACTAGCCGAACCAGGTTCGACCTCCAAAGGGGGAGGTCGACCCCCAGGTCGACCTGAGGGTACCCAGGTCGACACCATGGTCGACCCCCAGGTCGACCTCCCTAGTCAGTCTGCTCACATATTTTTTTTCTTGTTATCTTCCGAGGGTCATATATCCTTCATCCGGACTCCGTTTTTCGAAAACTTAGACTCTATTCCATGTAGAATTCCGAGACGAACACAATGGTGCAACCCGTTTCCCTTCATTTCTCTTTTAAAAATTAAGTGTTCTTAAATTTAGTTAATTCGATCATTCAAAATTCGGGGTGTTACATTCTCCCCTACTTAAAGAATTTCGTCCTCGAAATCTCTAAGACAAGAAGAACGTATCCTACCATCCAATCATCCATCTACTCAACTATCAACCACTAGCAACCATTGTCCTAAAAAAATTCTAATTCTTTTCATGTACATATGCGTAGTGTGTGTATATGTTCGTATACTAATGCAAAATCAGGCGGTCCACTGATTCAGTCGACTTCCTTAATGCAAATAATGATAGTGCCATGTATCCATCATGCATGCAAAGAACAATATACATATCATTACTACATGTGTGCACAACCATTCATTTAAATGCAACATCCATATGATACACACATTCAATGTACATTCATTTTACTAAATACTTCAATTTATATGTAATATGCAATATGAAAGTGACAGAGCCGATCTAGTGCCTAAAATGTGTGTATATGCATCCACAAGCAACCACTAGCAAACACTTGCATCCACATGCATCCACCATACATAACATGTCTCAAACACATGTTTCAACCATAGGACTACCATATTTAAAGGTCAAAGATACCAGCGAGAGGACATACTAAAGATAGAACAAGTACAAGCTAAGCGATAAAGAGAAATTAAAAGACATACCCTCAAAAAGAAAAAGGTACAATGAATACATCTTCTCTTCCGTTTCCCAAGTGGCGTCCCTCTCATCATCTCCCCATTGGACTTTGACTAGCTTGACCTCTCGATTCCTCAACATCTTAATCTACGATCCAAGAATGCATGTATGAGCTCGTCGAATCGTCGCATCCTGCTCTATCTCCGCCTCTCAAAGCAAGCTCGGCTCTACCACCTCCGCGGTCTCATGCAAGCACTTCCTCAAATGTGATACGTGGAATACGTCGTGTACACCACTAAGTCTCTCGGGCAACTCAACTCTATATGCCATCTGTCCAATCCTCTCCTTAATAAGAAACGGCCCTACGAACCTTGGTGCTAACTTCCCAATGGATCCAAAGCGAACAACATTCCGTAATGGAGACACCTCGATAAAGACCATGTCCCCAATATTAAATTCAAGATCTGTCCTCCTCTTGTTAGCATACGATTTCTACCTATCTTGCGCCGTCATCATCCTCCTTCGAATCAAATCGATCTTTTTCGAAGTCTCTCTAATAATATCAGGCCCAAGTAAGATCTTATCCATAGATTCCCACCAACATGTAGGTGAACGACAAGGCCTTCCATAAAGAGCCACGAAAGGTGTCATGCCAATGCTAGACTGAAAACTATTATTATACGCGAACTCCACCAAAGGAAGATGCTCCTCCCATGTACCTCCGAAGTAAAAAAACGCATAGCCTCATAAGGTCTTCTAGAATATGATTCACCCTCTCGGTCTGCCCGTCCATCTGAGGATGATATGCGGTGCTCAAACATAACTGAGTCCCTACCGCCTCTTTGCAAGCTCTTCCAAAACTCATAGTAAAGATAGGATCGAGATCACTCACTATGCTAGAAGGAGCACCGTGCAAATGAACTATCTCTCGAATGTATAGGGAGGCTGACCATGGAGCAGTCCTCTTACTCTTCACTGGAATGAAATGGGCGCTCTTAGTAAGTCTGTCTACCATGACCCAAATCCCTGTGCTACCCTTCCTCGATCTCGGTAACCCATCCACAAAGTCCATCGAGACACTCTCCCACTTCCATTGTGGGACCTCCAATGGGTGAAGCAACCCACTGGGCTTCTTTTGCTACGCTTTAACTTATTGGCACACCAACTTCTTTTGCTTTGCTTTTACTTATTGGCACGCCAAGCATCTAGCGACAAACTCGGCCACATCCTTCTTCATACCAGCCCAAAAGTAAACTTGTCTCATGTACATCTTGTCCTCGCCGGGATGAATGGTCATCTTCGAACGATGAGCATCATCAAGAATGTTCTTCCTCAAGTTCTTGTCTCGTGGTACACAAAGTCTACCGTCCCTACATAACCAAACCATATCATCTAGGGTATACCTACTGAGATGGTTCGATGACTCCCCCCTTAAGAGCTTCTCTACCAACTCAACCAACTGTGGCTCATCTCACTATGCCTCACCAATCCGTCCCAAAGGCGTAGGTCTGACCTCTAAGGATGCTAGCAAACCGGGCAATGGAAGGTCTGAAGTCAAATGCAGAGACGAACTCTGAGCTTTGCCGCTCAACAAACGACGGATTCAAGGACAACCTTTCCCTACTTAAGGTGTCTGCCACCACGATACCCTTGCCAAGGTTATATATTATCTCAAAATCGTAGGATGCTAAGAATTTCATCCACCTTTGCTGCCTTAATTTCAAGTCCTTCTGAGAGAACAAGTATTTTAGCGATTTGTGGTCTGTGAACAATTCGAACTTCTCACGAAGAAGATAATGGCGCCAATACTTAAGCGCTAAAACAATAGCGGCCAACTCTAGGTCATGTGTAGGGTAATTTCTCTCGTGCACTCTCAACTGCCTTCCTCTATAAGCTATTACCCTCCCTTCTTGCATTAAGACTGCGCCTAGTCCTGTCCTTCAAGCATCGGTATAAAACGGTAAATGGCTTACTCCCATCTGGCTGCACTAAAACTGGGGCTGTGGTCAAAGCTCTCTTTAAACGTTGGAACGCATCATCACAATCTACATCCCACATTAAAACTAGATTCTTCTTCGTCAAGCGTGTCAATGGGGCTGATATCTTTGCGAAGTCCTTGATAAACTTCCTATAGTAGCCTGCCAACCCTAAGAAACTCCTAACCTCAGTAGCATTTTTAGGGACCTTCCAATCTTGGATGGCCACCACCTTCGCGGGATCCACAGCTATCCCTTCTTTGGAAACCACGTGCCCTAAGAATTGCACTTCCTTCCTCCAAAAGTTACATTTAGAAAATTTAGCTTTAAGGTTATGCGCTCGAAGGGTCTCCAACACTTCACTCAGATGTAGGGCTTGCTCTTCCTTGCTCTTAGAAAAGATCAAGGTGTCATCCACAAAGACCACCACGAATTTATTAAGGTACTCCCTAAACACCTTACTCATCAAGTCAACAAAGTATGCGGGGGCGTTTGTCAAACCGAAGGGCATTACAAGCCACTCATAGAAATCGCCCGGAGTCCTAAAGGCCGTCTTGTCTAGCTATCCTCAGCCACTCTCAACTGATGGAAACCAGTGGCTAAGTCCAACTGCGAAAACACTGAGGCGCCAACTAACTGATCGAAGAGATCGTCAATCCTCGACAGTGGGTGCCTATTCTTCTTAGTAAGTTTGTTAAGTTCTCTATAGTCCACACAAAGTCTAAGGGACTGATCTGCATTCGTGGCAAATACTACTGGAGCACCCCAATCCGATATACTGCGTATTATGAATCCCTTCTCAAGCAACTCCCCTACCTGCTTGTTGAGCTCCCTCCTCTCACGAGGAGCTATGTGGCGTATTCGCAGAGATACAGGTTTTGCATTCTCTACAAGATAAATACGAAAGTCTATCTGACGTTTTGGGTGTAGACCCCTCACCTCATCGAATACATCTACATATTCACGGACTATACGAATGAAATGTAAATCATCATTGGATGCGTCAAGTGACTCAAGATAACTAAGCATCACCGATCCTCTAGGGTCACAAGAAATATCAAGGGTCTTTCCACTACGAGTCAACAATTTTACTACCCTTCTTTCACAATCTAGGATGGCACCATATCTGGCTAGCCAATCCATCCCTAAAATCAAGCCATATCCCGTGAAACCAAGCATTCAAACCCAACGGCTAAGATAGACAATCTCAAATCCCTTGCAAACCATGGATAAATGAGCCGACCCACCAATATGACTTGAGACTACAATGGGATCCACAACGAGACTAGTATTTAAGTGCAGTGTTTCAACTAATGATGTAGAGATAAACAAATGTGATGCACTAGAATCGAATAAAGTACGGACATGATGATCAAACAAGAAAATCAAACTTCCGACAGAAATTTTTCTACCTTCTTCCTGTCCCGGAGCCATGAGAGCGTGAATATGCCTTCTCGAAGTAGAACCTGCCCTTTGCCCTTGCTTCTTAGGACAGTCCTTTATAGCATGACCCGCATCACCACAATGATAAGAAGCGAACTGTGAAGCGGTTCATTTAGGCCCTTTGTAAACCTCAAGGCCTTATTGTGAGGCGTATTCACCAACTATAGCCCAAATCTCGTTAACTTATTAAATTCGGTCACATACTCCTTCACGGTCAAGTTTTTCTGCTTCAATGTCAAGAACCTCTACATGTACATACTCTCCTCAGCTTGAGAAAGGAATTTCAACTCAAACCTTCCCCTAAAATCTTCCCACGTCTCTATAGCATGATCTCTATTAGTAACCTCCCGCCAAAACAAAGCTTTGTCCTTCATCAACCAAGCAGCCAATTGGACCTTCTTACAATCGCCCAAATCAAAAATGCCAAATAGATCGCCCACATCTTTCAATCAATTTGTAGCTTCAACGAACGTTTCAGACCCACTAAAAGGTTTTCCATCCATCAAATTAAAGTCTTTACATATCTTGGAGAAAGCGTCTCCATGCGTAGGAATGACTGGAGCTGGTGGAGGAGGAGGAGGAATGTCGGTCGGACCCGCGGTAGCAGCCCTAGCCTCGAGATATTGACGAAACCAACAGGGTACATGAATACCCTCTGGTATCTCAGACGCTGTAGACATGCTGAAAAGAAAAGGAGAGAGTTTCAAAATAGGGGAGGCGAAAGAGAGATGTATGGCTTGCATGGATTATGCTCTTTAAAGTAAACTTTCCTTGAAAATAGCTTCTTTAAAACAAGTTTTTGTAAATACTTTCTAGGAAAATAATACTTTTGAAAACACTTTTCAAAACTTTTTATCTGTTCTTGTAACCATAGCTCCGATACCACGTGTAACACCCCATGTCCATTAATGTTACTCACAAAGGGAATGCATCAATGTCCATGAAGCCTTATTGTTGTATAGAACAGATAAATTACAAGAATAAATAAATAAAACAACACAGTGGAAGATAAAACTTATTTCATAGCATCATAACTCAAAACAAGCTTACATAAGTAGTTTCCAAAACCATTACAATATGATCAATAGTCTTTTCCAAAAACTTTAAAGTACATAAAGAAGCAAATACTTAAATAACATAAATGCATAAATTCCCACTGAGCATAAGCAAAGCCATAAAGATGAGAGAGTCCAAAGCGATCCATCTACTCTTTTCAAGCAACTGAAAAGAAATCGACACTAAGCTGTAGTACTCCCTCCTTGCAAACCTATGGGGGATGGAAAGAAAAGAGGTGTAAAAAACGGGTCACACATAAAGTATGGCGAGTCCAGTGATTTTAACAAATAATAGGTAAGGTAAATTATCAAGACATAAATAGGCATCATGATATGGCTGTAACATAGATAAGGTAGACAAAAAGGATGGACAAGATGATTTCGTTCCTAAGTACTAAGACAATCCTACACCTTGGCTAAGCGAACAACCCTCCAAGTACTAACCCCGAAGACTGAAGTCAACATCAGACTAGCACCCAAAGGACTATCCAACTCAACAAACATGTATTTCGTTACACCGCACTTTTGCTAAGTCACACCACATTACTTAATTACACCGCACATCTACTATTCTCCTTTACTCAAGGTTGATCCCTTCCCACTAACTGTACCCACATGACAAACTTGGTAGTTACTTGTACCTAGCTATTATCGTAGGTGTCGGATTGCTTCTACCACCGCTAAGGTACCCTTACTCTACCCATTCGATCGGCTCCCTAAACCCCGTAGGCGCCCGTGTTGGCCCCACAGTGGGGAGTATCACTCCCCAAAGTGGCAACCCCGATACCAACATGAAATGCAAGGCCTTACCTACACGATGCAACAGCGTCTTACCTATAATCCCGGACCCATGCATGCACATGAACCAGTTGGACTTGCATTGCCACCGTTATTCACGTTTTGACCTCTTATATTCAACCGCAGTAAGCGTGTCCCAACCCTGACCTAGCACCGGGCCTAATTAGACACTCAAACGAGTTACTGGTTGAAACGTGTCGCACCGGGCCTAATTAGACACTCAAACGAGTTACTGGTTGAAACGGGTCGCCATCCGACACAAGCCTCCCACCTATGCTTGGCCCCCACAGGGTTTTTACCCACTTAACCATTTTAATTTAAATGTCCATGTCTTACACATGCTACTGCTAAGTCCATACTTACATGTCATAATTTACATGCCTTATCTTATTCCGGTTAAGTCCATATTTAAATCTCATAATTTACATGTCACCCCACTTAACCCATGTCTTATTATGGTTAGTATTCCTTAATTCATTCCTTATGAAGAACGGTGCATGACCTCCTACATTAGACCGAACACTTTGTGGCCGCTAGATTTGCCGGGTGGTTCCGAGCAGTCTTACGCCACAAACTGGGTCTAACCTCGTGTCAACCATCGTTATGCCTACAATTCATGCCTTTGACCTCTCACATTAGACGTCCAATTGTGGCAGCTGGATTTTCCAGGCGGTTCCGGGCAATCTTACAGCACAATTGTGCTAACCTCGGGTCAAAGATTTATTAATAATTGTATTTCTCCCAAACCCCAGTTTTCATGTCATGTGTTTCCAGTTCAACATATAATCATGTTTACACTTCTTGCCTATTCCAACTTGTCATTATTTATAACAATTACATATTAATTAGCCTCAATTACAAATTTCCAATTATAGGCAATTTCATCAATTCCATGCAATTCATACCCTAATATGCCAATTTCACATATTATCCAATTATCCAATAATATCCAATTTTATAAATTTCCCATATTCCCAATATTCTCCATCGTTCCCACGTATTCGTATTCGTGCGTATTTTTAATATAGGCTCGAAGGTTGCCTAGATCCACAAATAAAAGGAATAGGGGTAAGAAGAGAGAATAAATTCATAGAAAATTGGAATAAAACATCGTCATGAAATAAAGAGGCATATAGACTGGCATAGATGCATAATAAAAGATTCAACATGAATAAACTGATAAAAGGTACGAACTTTACATAGAAACATAGGCATATGATTACATGGATCAAAATGTGAAAACTTGGATGAGATTTAAATTACATACATACATATGAATCCTCTTTACAACTTCATCATGTTACTTTTAATCCCATTATATTGTGAAAATCACCGTACTCACCATTCGTGGTTAAGGAATAGAGTTATGCACTGAAATTGGTGTAGAATCATTGCGGTGTTGTTGACTGATCTTCTTTAATTTTTGTTAAAGATCTAAATTTTGATTTGAATTGTGTATGAACACTTGAGATTTGATTAGAGGCGGCGGCTAGGGTTTAGGAGAGAGAGTTTGACAGCATAATGGTGTCTTAGAAATTATTTTATGAATTAGGGTTAGGTTGGTGACATATTTATAGGTGTAGGAAGTTATTTCGGCCTTAGAATTAACCGTAGAATTGATATGGACCATCAAAAATCGTCCCAGGCCCAAAAATTGCACCACACAGCAAAACTTGCCGAACAGGGTTTGACCTCCAAAGGGGGAGGTCGACCCCCAGGTCGACCTATGGGTACCCAGATCGACACCATGGTCGACCTTCCCCTTGGGAGGTCGACCTCCCTCGTCGGCCTACTCACACACACACACACAGATATATATAATTTTCCTGTTATCTTCCGAGGTTTATTTCTCCTTCGTCCGGATTTCGTTTTTCAAAAACTTGGACTCTATTCCATGTATAATTCCGAGACGAACGCAATGGTCAAACGCGTTTCCCTTCATTAATCATTTAAAAATTAAGTGTTCTTAAATTTAGTTAATTCGATCATTCAAAATTCGGGGTGTTACAATGCATGAAGGCGAATGTGGCGATCACACTGGAGGGCAGACCCTGGCCAGATTGATTCTCAAACAAGGTTATTACTGGCCCACGCTCGATCAAGGTGTCGCAGACTACGATCGCAAGTGCGATAAGTTCCAGTGCTTCTCCAAGATTTCACGAGTCCCCGCCTAACAAATTTTATCAGATGGTCAGCCCGTGGCCATTCGCCATGTGGGGAATCGACATCATCGGAACACTTCCAATAGCCAGAGGCGGGGCACGATACGCCATCGTCGTAGTGGACTATTTCACCAAGTGGGCATAAGCTGAAGGTCTTGCCATGACAACCATGAAGAAGATGATCAACTTTGTCGTCCCTAACATCATTACCCGCTATGGAGTGCATCAGGCCATCGTCTCCAACAATGGCACTCAATTCATGAGCACCGAGTTTAAGGCTTTCTGTCAGCCCCACGACATCGACAAATGATTCTCAGCGGTGGCTCATCCCTAAGCCATTGGGTTAGTCGAGGCAGTTAACAAGGTCATCAAATCCATCATCAAGAAACGTCTGGAAAAGGCTGGGGGCATTTGGGCGTACAAACTACCTCTAGCTCTGTGTGCTTACCACAGCGCCCACAAGACAACAACCAGCCATACTCCTTCCACCCTCGCATACGAATCTAAAGCCGTCATTCCCATTGAGCTCAAGTTACAATCCTATCGAGTCACATACTTCAATCCAATGACAAACCAAGATTTGCTTCTAGGATCACACGACTTATTGGAAGAAAAAAAGAACGAGGCCGTTGTCAGAGCCATAGCGCAACGACAGCCAGTAGCCCGATACTTCAGTTGTAGGGTCCACCACAAGGACCTCAACATCGGCAACCTCATGCTAAAGCGGGTTTTCCCCTTACAAACAGGTCAAGCGCCTCGCTGTAATGGCCCATACTCCATACATCGAAAGCTCAGCGATGGAACCTTCAAACTCGCCACCGTCGACGGAGCTGAACACCCCATGGCATGGAACAACGAACATCTCCGTTGCTACTTTACATAACCCCGTTTACGGTTGTTTATTCTTTTCGAACAATGTTACGTTTTGTCAGAAAACCAAGGCATTGTAAAGGCTATTACTTCCAAAGTTTTTAGTAGAAACGGTGTTCAATTTCCTGTCCCCTTGTTGTTTACTTCTCATAAATAACTCGATTCACGCCTGCGAGAACTGCATCGGCACCCTAGGCACGGGAGTCGGTGCGGCCATTCCAATCTCTAGGCAATATTGAGTTTGAAACGCTTGGCTATGCCCGACACCACGAGCATGGGATCCGACAACGCTACTCGAATCGCCGACCCATGGCATGACCGAGTCTAAACAAACACTAACGCGAACCTTGGCCCAATACCGAGGCCGAGGATGAATCAATCCTCGTTCTAGTCCAGGCGGCTTGACGACGCTCAGCGACCGACTAAGATCGATGCAAATCTCTCTTCGTCGGTTGTGGGTGCCGGTCGAATCTTGGCACAGAATCAAGGCCGACCTTAAATCTTTTCTTCCACTTAGCTCTCAAGGCTAGGGGCAGCCCATGGCCATGATCAGGCCACACGACCTGATGATCAGGGCTGAAAACTACGCTTGTGAATAAACGACGTTTGGAGGCTCACCTCAAACCGATGAACATCGGGAGAGCCGCCCACCTGAAGACCGCACAACGCGACGCCCTACGCCTTCGCTATACTTGGGTATAACCTCGGGCCTCCCAAAATAGCAGGCGCACAGCCTGGTTTTGCAAACTACGGGTTCCCTCAGTTGAGTGGAACTTACTGACACTTGCGCTCTACTTCACCTCTTTGGAATAATTTACCCAGAGATGTTCCCTAATCTCTTTTCTGATAAGTGTAATGATAAGTAAGTTTGTGCAAGTACGGGACACTAGAAAACATAAAAAGAACATCCGAACAATTGACATAAACAACGATCTTTACTAATTCATACTTCCTTTTCACACACACGCACACTAAACATACTACGTGTCTAATACTTTTACTTTCTAATGACAAGGTGTACATGAGATCCACATGGTGTCTTGAAAAAACAAAAGAGGGGGCCGTACTCGCGTAAACTATCGGCCTACACTACTAAAATAACGGTAGCTCCTGCCATGCTTGCTAACGCTAACCATGTTTTCTTTTCTTGTGCTTGTCTTTTTTTGTAGATTCCACACTTGACGGTTCATCCTTGGTTCTGGGCATCTTGTTACCAAACTCGCTCTTTCCATCTTCGCCCATCTGGGAAGTGGTTGATTCATGAGAAGCCGAGAGGCGTCTCTCGCCCATCTCATTGCCACTAGAAACCTTGGCAATGTCAATTAGAGTGGCCTGCGGCATAGGCTTTGGGACACCGCCAGCAGCGAGGCAGACCACAACGTCACTCTTCTCCAGAACCGCCTTTCCTTCCCGCTCAGCTTTCTCCTTGGCTTCTCTGGCGACCTTATGTGCAGTAAGCTTTTGGGACCTATGAGGCATGATGCCGCCAGCTTTGGCTTTCTCAAGCGACTCAGTAGTCCTCTGATGTGCTTCCTCATCCTCCCTCTTCTTTCGAGCATCTTCATTGGCCCTCTTCTTCTCTACCTCCTCATCGGCTCTCTTATTTGCAATAGTTTTTGCAGCCCTCGCCTCGGCATCCTGCCAAGTCTTCGTTAGGATCTCCTTCCTGATAGCTTCATCGTGCACTCTCTTCTCCTCAACCTCTCCACACTTAGCCAACATCTTGGCCTATTGACTCGCCACCAGGGCCGCCATCGAAGCCACATAGGCTTCCACCGGGCTTTTGGCAGGGTCACTCAGTCTGACGACCACCTCTCCTTCTTCGTTAAGTATGTCGACCATGATTAATATTATTCTTATGCTAGAAAAGGTATCAAGTAGATCTCCGCCCTCTCTGGCTTGTGTCCCTGCGAGGCCCAACCTAGTTTCAGTCATTTGAGTGATCATGGGTGCAGGGTCCGCTGCCGTCGTAGACTCAGGGGAACTGCATAAGCAAAGACACAACCTTTTTTAGTCCGCAAGTTCGGTAATCACTTCATTCTCAGGGATGCAAGGTAAAAGGAATTTACCTATGGTTAATGATTGCATACGAATGGTAGGAAGGATGCTCGCAATGGTGGGTAAGGTGAATCCAGTATCCCCCATTGCAGGGAAATCGGGAGTATACACAGTAGCGGTATGGTCCAAACACCCAGGACCACTCACCATGACAGATCCGGGACCCAGGGTCGGTTGAGAACTCCCCTCTACAAATGCCTCCACCACAACCGCGCGCCCGGTTGCCGCAAACTTTGCTTTCTCCTCGGCGAGCCTCGCTAACCTTTCGTTCTCGACATCCTCCTACAACAGCCTCCTTCCCTCCTCCAGCCTCTCACGTTCGTCATTTTTCAGAAGGACTTCCGCAAATTGGCGCTCATCTAAAGTGCTTACGTCCACTTTACGTAAGAAGGCTTCATAAGGGATCAACCTCTCCTAGATTCTGGCTAGCTCGCGGGGGTAGTCTTCGACCCATTATATACTTTGGAATCTTAAAGCTTTCACGTACATACCATGAATACACTCTTCGAAGGAGGTCCCAACACGGAACTCCGCATCATTCAACTATTCCCTCAGCGTCCCTATTTCCCTTTCATGTTCAGCTCTTACACTCTCAACCATACTCAATACGTCCATATCGCTAGCCTAGGCGACCTCCTTCGCTTTCGTCATTGCCTCGAGCTGCCTCTTTAACTCAGCACCCTCAGCATTCTCAGCCCGCAACCTCTCGTTTTCCTCTCTTAAAGCGGAATTGTCATATTGGAGCTGAGCAACCTTACTTATTTCCTTTTCCCTCTCAGCACATACCTTGGACCACTCATCCCTATTGTTCTTAAGGGCTGTATTTTCAAGGGTCAAACGACTTACCGTATCGCTAAAAGTCTCACGGTCGCGCATCCCTTGTCTTTAAAGTCCAATAGGATCACTTCAGCTCCACTGCAACATATTAATCAAAAGTTAAAGTGGGGAAACACACAAAGTTATGATAAATTAACCACAACACAGTAGAGAAACCCACATATCTCGGCATCCAAATGGGTGACCGAGGTCTTTTCACTATCGATGGTCAACTAACGGTTGATGAACTCCAGACCTTTCCTCTTAATCAACTTAGAAAGATTGAGAGAATACTTGGTAAGTTCATTAGCCTGGTGATACGAAGCCTGTACATGCATCCATATATCTCCGGATTTCGTACTGGGAGGAGGACAGAGATTAGGGAGAGACGGCGGCTCGTCAAAATGATATTGAGGGAAGTACAACTTCAAGAACGTCCTCCTCTATTCAACAGAAAACGCTCGGATTTGGGACTGTGTCAGATTTTGCATTCCCGTCACGGCTTCCATTCCCTACCTTAGTCGACCAAACAGTAGCTCCCTCCCCATAGCAAAATGGACGGGAGCCGGAGGGGCAGCCAATGGGGGAGTTGTCGAGGGCAAAGATCGCAATCCACCTACATTGAGCCGAGCATCCCCCACATGCCCACGAACAGGAGAAGGAGGTGTCAGAGATCGCCTAGATCGATCCCGGTCTCGACGACCGCTTCCTTGTCCTGATGGTGGTGGAGCGCCGTACAAGCTGGCGGATCTCTGGAACCTCTCGAAATAAGAACTTTTTAGTTGTTGGAGACCCCCATATCCATAACTCCGTCCGCCATGTCCAACTCCCATATCACCTGCCAATGGATCAAGCCAAAGTTTGACAAGTAACTCATGTAGGCAAAACGTCTATGCTATGCAATGTTATATATGTAGGCCCTAAGTGTTCTCTTCACAGACCAGATAGTGGTTCGATCGATGGAGTTAACCACTCAGAAGCACAAGAAAGTTCTTTCAGGCTCGTTGTATTTGGCCGTGGAGTCACTACTAAAGCAAGTCTCTTTAAGACATCAAACTGGCCCACGGATTCAAGCGAGGCAGTGGCCCCTGAGTGAGTCGCAGGAGATTGCGGTCTAGCCACCACTCCTTCCACCTCCCATGCCGGAGGCGGGATGGGAGTTCTTTGAAACCCCACATCTCTAGCAACCTTCTCTTGACCATGAACCTCAACCTCGTGCATATCTCCTTGAGGCGGAGTAGTCTTTCGCAATTCACTTCCCGCTGGATGCATTTTTGCCCAATAGGGGTAGAGCTTGCTGCAAATCCCTCCTTTGGCAAACTAATAAGAACCACGAGCCTTATCAAACCCCGGTTGTCCGACAGCAACCTAGCACGGTGGAGGCGGTCCTGACTTGTCACAGTACTGGTGTCACGATGATTCTTTTGTATTGCCCGCAAAGCAATAAGGCGTTGCCGGTATTCATCTCCAGCCGGTGCCTTAGGATTTCCTGTCATATCCCATTTCAAAACCATGAATAAAGGAAGGGATCCTAATGTTATGATAAGTAATGCATTTATAGGAACACTTACTTCACTCAATCCACCTTCTGGCAAATCCGGGAGGGCGGCTTACGAAGAACCACTCGTGCTTAAACACAGACAGCCTGGGCCACGTCCCGACAAAGAATTTTGTAGCAGTTGTTGCTTCCAGAGACTACTGGGAAGGAGAGGCCGCGTTTGTTTTCCTTAAGTGGAAGAAGTATCTTATCTTCCCAAGTGGGTTCCCTGTTCCAAAACTCGCTGAAGAGAACGTAAGTCCCCAGGAGAGAAGTGTAACACCCCACCTCCGTCAGGGTCACTCGCAAAGGAATGCACTAGCTTTGGAGGGGCATTATTGTAAACATGCATAATGATATAGCAAGGCAGGACATGAAACATATATGTAAATAAACAGAGTAAGTAAATAAAACAGCGGAAGATTTTTAAACCATTTCAAAAACAAGTCTGGTACATCAAAATGTCAATTTCCCAAATAAACAAGTCTAGTACATGGAAAAACATCATCTGAAACTGAAAAAGAAAACATAATAGTAGCTATCCCCAAAGTGGAAAAACCATAGCGAGCTCAAGTCCAAAGCATACATGAGCTATCCAAGAAAGCAGCTAAGATCCAAGCTAGGCTCCTGTATTCCCTCCCTGAGAACCTGGGGGGGGGGGGGGAAACGGAAGAAAAGAGGCAAAAGAAAACGAGTCAGTCAAAAAGACTGAGTAAGCCCTGCTACGATCAGTCTATAAACTAATAAGGTTAACATCATGATGGAAACTGAGATGATCATAGATAACAACATACTGACATGATAAATTAACTACAAGATAGATAGAGGTGTCATCGCATAAACATGGTTAAGTTTTTGCACCACGGTGTACTAGCAAACCAACATAACAGGTATTGATCCCTTAGCCCAAACTTTGGCCCAATAACATGAAGTGACCTTAATATAAGGTCCAGCCCAACGGTCTAGTCGATCGGCTCCCTATAAACCTAACACGTCAAGTGTTGGTGTCCATATGGCCCACGTATGTTTGTAGTTAGACTGTGCTGGGTCCACCTTTCGGTGTATCA
Source organism: Allium sativum (assembly GCA_030737875.1). NCBI lineage: Eukaryota > Viridiplantae > Streptophyta > Magnoliopsida > Asparagales > Amaryllidaceae > Allium > Allium sativum. The sequence continues at coordinate 9,415 of JASFAX010002688.1, read as the reverse complement.
AGTTCTCGGGTGTCAACCCCAGACACTTAAGCAATAATGCACAGCCCTAACCTACTGGTACCCGTGCCTCGAGTTTGTCCTACATCGGACTACGTGCACGTCCGTAGCCCGCCGGACCCGCACCGCTGTACCACTCGGCCATCGCCCTTTGGTCGTTTACATCCGTCCAGTAATCGTGCCCCGCCCTAGCCTAGTCTCTAGGGTTGTGATGATACCAAACTGGGATTACTGCCGGAACAGACCCGCTGCTAGGGTTTCCTAAGAGGGTTAGGTGTGATTTAACCCTTCACTAATCCTGGATTAAACTAGTTAAGTGTGGCTTAACCCCGTTCTAATCCCTTGAACTCCCAAATGGATTAAACTAGTTAAGTGTAACCAACGATTTACAACTTAACCACATTCTAATCCCTGAAATTCCCAAATTGGTTAAGTATTAGTGGACCCTGACTTAACCCTAATCATGAGGCATTAATTAATTTAGTGCACCTTAACCTCTCACATTAGACCTTGTTGTGGTTACTAGTTAGGTGGGGCGGGTCCGGGTAGCTTTACACCACAACTTGGTCTAACCTCGGGTCTTGGCACCCCATGACCAACTTCTCACATTGGGTCCTATTGTTTGTAGCCACTAGTTAAGCCGGTCGGTTCCGGGTAGAATTACGCTACAAACTCAACCCAACCTCGAGTTGGCCACACTTATGTTTTCTAAATGTCATGTCCACTTTATTTCAAAACATAATTACAAGTCAACAAATACTTGGGTAGACCTAACTTAATAGGTAAATTCCCAAGGGGTAGACCTAACTTAATAGGTAAATTCCCAATCTTATATTTTCATGTATTTTAAGTTTACCCAAAAACCCCCAACGTCATTCTATCGCTTACATATTCGTAATAACGCATAAAGGATAGGAAGAGGGAACTTGGCACAACATACATGATAAACTTGCACAACAATCATGCATAACAGGTTAGACTTGTACAACTTAGCATAGTGAACTTGCATATTGCCATAAACATGCATAACATGTTGAACTCGCATAACTTAGCATAGTGAACTTGCATATTACCATAAACATGCATAACTTGTCAAACATGCACAACTTGTCATTTTTAACTTGCATAAGCATGCACAACTTGTCAAACATGCACAACATGGCCTAATGAACTTGCATGAACATGCATAACTTATTTAACTTGCAAATTATGGCATAGCGGACTCGCATAAACATGCATAACTTATCAAACTTGCAAATCATGTCATAGTGAACTTGCAAAACATGCATAACTTATCAAACTTGCAAATCATGTCATAGTGATCTTGCAAAACATGCATAACTTGTCAAACATGCACATCATGTCATAGTGAACTTGCAAAACATGCATAACTTATCAAACTTGCAAATCATGGCATGGTGAACTTGCATAAACATGCATAACTCAATAAACTTGCAAATCATGTCTTAGCAAACTTGCATAAACATGCATAACTCATTTAACTTGCAAATCAAGGCCTAGTAAACTTGCATAGACATGCATAACTCATTTAACTTGCAAATCAAGGCTTAGTAAACTTGCATAAACATGCATAACTCATTTATCTTGCAAATCAAGGCTTAGCAAACTTGCATAAACATGCATAACTCAATAAACATACATAAATCCCAACTTGCATCACATATTAACTTTAGAGTTTCTAAAATGAAGGTAAGAGGGCTTACCATGCTTATGCGGACTCAAATGAGTATAACAAATGCAAGAAACCCCTTATGCAACTACTTAAAACCCCCAAATGCAAGCAAACTTGATCAAGACTCCTCCTTTATGATGCCAATAGAAAAACAAGCCTTTAATGCAAGTTAAGGAGGATCATACAAGCCTAAATATGCTTGTATGCATGGAAAATCACTTAGGAATTAAATTAGGAGTTGTATGAAGAGGGTGGAGGCCATGAGAGTTTGGATTTTGGCATAGTTTTGTTGCTAGAATGATTAATGAGGCTTTAGGGTAGGATTAGGGGTATATTTATAGAAGATTAGAGTGTTTTTAGCCCTAGGATTAACCCTAGGATAGTTTTGGCCCGTCAGATTTCAGAATTCTCTAGAACCAGACCACACAACCAAGCCCAAACCAAAGTGGTGCGCCAGGCTAATCTGCCTGGCTACCCCCTGTCGACAGGGCTGTCGACAGGGCAGTCGACATGCCTAGACCCCTGTCGACAGGCCTGTCGACATGGGGTCCTGGGCGGGAATTTTTCCCGCCTGCCCAGTTTGCCCTAGCCCATGTTTTTAATTTCAAATTTAAATCGGTTTTTACTTAGAAATTTTCTGCAAACTTCAATGGGCCTTAACTGGGTCATACGGACTCCGATTTTCGAAAACTCGGACTCTATTTCGCGTATTTTTCCGAGACGAACGCAATGGCATAGCCCGTTTCCCTTGATTCCCATTTTATAATTTAATTCTGCCTCAATTTATGTTATAACAGATTATTGAAAATACGGATTGTTACATTCTCCCCTCCTTAGAGGATTTCGTCCCCGAAATCTTCAAGTTAGGCAGAACGTATCCTACCATCCACTCATCCATCTACTCAAAGCATCATCCATGAGCAATCATTGTCCTTAAAGAATTCTAAATGTGGTATGAACATATGCAAAGGTGTGTGTATATGTACTTACCTAATGCAAAGATCAGGCGGTTACTGATACAGTAAACCTCCTTAATGCACATGTATGTCTTATCTTATGCAAAGATCAGGCGGTTACTGATACAGTAAACCTCCTTAATGCATATGTATGTCAGTGAAATGAATCCATATGTATGCAAATTCCTAACATAATTCATAATATCTATATGAGTGCACATAACTTTCACCCATATGCAACATCCATGTGATAACACACAATTTCCATCCATGAATAAGCATAAACACTCATGCATATGCAATATGAGGAGTGTGCGAGCCGATCTAGTGCCTAATTGTGTATAATGCATCCACGAGCAGCCACTTGCAAACACTTGCAACCACTTGCAACCATCAAGCATAACATGTTTCAAATACATGTTTCATCCAAAGGGTTTCTACCTAAGGTCCTCATGACAAGATAAACACGATAAACTAGATAAACATGGACAGAGAGATATGCATCTATTCAAACTCTGACATATAGTACTAACCGATGAGTCATAACCCCTTATGGAGTTTACAACAGAAATAAGATCGAGAATGGGACCGAGAGGATATATATAAAAGATAACTTGCAAGCAAGCTCCACAGGAAAACAAGGATCAAGGATGCACTCTTACAAAGAGATATGATGCGTGTATCTAGTCTTCACTCTTCTTAGTCACGTTTCCTTGGGCTTAACTCCACTGTGCTTTGACTATCTTCCACTTCATGATTCCTTGGCTTCCTAACTCCTATTTCCCAAATTCGAGTTGGAACTCATTTCATTATTGCCTCTCGTCTTTCTTTCCCACTTATTCTTCTTTCTGTATACTTGGCTTAAACATAATTATAACCTCATGATTCGTGCAAGCTCTCCAAAATTCACCAGTGAATCCTGGATCTCGTCTTCTTACCATAAGGTATTCCACGCAGCAGAACTTTTCTTGAAAATACCAATCCACGTTGCCAATTGCCCTATAAACGTGATTTTCTATAACTCATGCTTAATCGAAATGAACCATCCGCCTATAGGCCGTACCTAAATTCAGTTGCCTACCCATGGCTTTCTGTAGGCTATTTCAAAACTGGCCAACTTCTTGAGGGTAAACCGTTGCTGACCATGATGCAGTCCTCTCGCTCTTCACCGGACTGAAATGAGCACTCTTCGTGAGTCTACCTATTATGACCCTCATACCCGTATTCCCTTTCTTTGATCTAGGTAGTCTATCCACATAATCTATCGAGATGTTTTCACACTTCCCTTGCAAAACTTCCAATGGAGGTAATGGCCCACTGGGCTTCTATGACTTGGCCTCAACCTGGTGTCACAACATGTATCCCGAAACCAACTCGGCCACCCCCTCGAGTGATGCGCATCTTCAAGAACCTTCTTTACCAAGTCTTTCACCCGAGGAACACATACTCTCTCATCGCGCCTTAGTCTTCCTTTGTCATCCATAATATATCTAGCGAGGTGACTTAACATCTCGCCTTGGATCGACTAGTCCATGCTCCTGACCAACTGCGGGTCTTCTTCCCGTGAAACCCCCTTCTTGATCCAGAAGAGTAAGTCTAAGATCAGGGAATGCTAACTAACTAGCCAAACAGAGGAGGCTTCTTACTTCAATTGCCCTCCTCAGAGTTTTCCGGTCTTAAACCGCAACCACTTTAGCGGAATCCACCGCTAAGCCTTACTTAGGAACTATGTGCCCAAGAAATCCAACTTTCTTCCTCCAAAGTGACATTTGGAGAACTTGACCTTCAACTGGTGGCTCCAAGCGTATCCATCTCCTCCTTGAGATGTATAGCATGTTCTTCCTCGTTCTTTTGAGGAGATCAAAATATCGTCTATGACGACCATGACAAACTTCTTCAAGGACTCCCTAAACACCCTACCCATCGAGTTCGCGTAATATGCGGGTGCCTTAGTCAAACCAAATAGCATGACTAACCATTGCAAAAAAATCCATCTAGAGTCCTAAACTCAGTCTTGTCAATTCCATCCTTAGCCATCCTAAGCTGATGGAATCCGGTAGCTAGATTAAAAGAAAACAGATGCTCCTACAAGCTGATCAAACAAATTATTGATCCTTGGTAACGGTTATCTATTCCTCTCACGATAGTCAACACATAAGCGAAACAAACTGTCCACATCAGTAAAGAATACTACTGGAGCGCCCTACTCGCAAATGCTTTGTCTCAGGAAGTTATTCTCAAGCAACTCCTTGACTTGCTTTCTTAACTCTCACCTCGTGAGGTCATGTGCCTAACCGGCCACGAAACTGGCTTGGTATTACCAACCAGATAATGCGGAAATCTATCCCACGTCTATGGGTAACCCCTTCACTTCCCCCAAGATATCAGGATATTCTCGGACTACCCTCACAGATTGCAAACTATCGAAAGACGAGTTGAGGGATTCAAGATAACATAACATGACGGGACCCATAGGGTTGCTAGAAATTTCTAGGGTATTACCGAGGCGGATCATGAGCCTCACAACCCTATATACAAAAACCAAGAATGGCTTCAAAACAGGACAACCATTCCATGCCCAAAACCAACCCATATCCCCTGAAACCGAGAATATAAACATCCCACGAGAATTCTATACTTAAGATAGAAATTTTCAAATCCACTCAGACCAAAGACAAACGGGCAGGACCCCCAATTGGATTTGAAACACATACGGGATCATCAACTACACTAGTACTTAGGTGCAAAACTTTCAACTGGATCAGATGAAATAAAACTATGCGATGTGCCAGAATCAAACAAAGTTCGAACAGGAAAAATCAGAAAATGTAAACAAGATTTTCAATAGGAACACTACCTCTATCATGAGCTGGAAGGACGGGGTTGAGGGGATGAATTCGCCCTCCAGTAGTCCTGCACACTGGGTCTGACCTTGCCCTTGTTTCCTCGGGCAATCCTTGCTGAAATGTCCAAACTCACCACAATCAAAGCATTAGCCCCGCTTTCTCTTCTCCTTCTTCCTACATTCCCTGGCTATATGTCCAACTTCACCACAGAAGTTACATTTCATATTCTTGCCCCGTTTCCCGGAATTTACTCTTTTGCCTTGAGATTCATTTGCCTTGACCTCTTTCTTATCATTGTTGTAACACCCCACCTCCACTAGGATCACTCCTTAGAATGTACTAGCTTTGGAGGGGCGCTATTGTGGAGGTAAACATGCACAGAGATATCGCAAGAAAGAATATATGAAAATAAATATAAGTAAAGCAGCAGTAGCAGATAAAAACCCATCATCATCATTTCAGAAAACCGACATAGTCAAGTACATAATATCAAAATTTCATGATCCAAAATACAACATAAGTCTAGATACGTGATAACAAAATACATGGTAAAACATCAATACTAATCCCCAGAAATAAAAGATAATCCACAGCTAGCTCAGATCCATACATGAGCTATCCAACAAGAAAGCCAAAGATCCACTAAGCATATGTAGCCCCTCCCTGAGAACCTGGGGGGGGGGGAATGGAAGAAAAGAAGCGAAAGAAAACAGGTCAGTCAAAAAGACTGGTAAGCCCTACTACGATCAATCTATAAACTAATAAAGTTAACAGTATGATGGAAACTGAGGTGAACATACTGGCAACAGATAAAGGTGACATCACATAGACGAGATTAAACTTTGCACCACAGTGTACTAGCAAACCCACTAAACAGATCTTGATCCCTTCGCCCAAACTTTGGCCCAATAACATGAAGTGACCTTAGTATAAGGTCCAGCCCCACGGTCTAGTCGATCGGCTCCCTATAAACCTAACACGTCAAGTGTTGGTGTCCATACGGCCCACATGGATGTAGTCAGACTGTGCTGGGTCCACCTTCGGGTGTATCAAGCCCTAAGGTGTCAACCCCAGACACCTAAGCAATAATGCACAGTCTAAGCCTACTGGTACCCGTGCCTCGAGTTTGTCCAACATCGGACTACGTGCACGTCCGTAACCCGCCAGACCCGCACCGCTGTACCACTCAGCCGTCGCTTTGGTCGCTTACATCAGTCCAGTAATCGTGCCCCGCCCTAGCCTAGCCTCTAGGGTTGTGAATGATACCAAACTGGGATTACTGCTGGAACAGACCACGCTGCTAGGGTTTCTAAGAGGGTTAAGTGTGGTTTTAACCCCTCACTAATCCTGGATTAAATTAGTTAAGTGTAACCACTTAACGCCATCTAATCCTCGCATCCCCATTATTGGTTAAGTATTAGTGGGCCATGACTTAACCCTAATCATGAGGCATTAATTACTTAACGCACCCAACCTCTCACATTAGACATCCGTGGTTACCTGCGAAGATTTACACCACGTCTAGGTCTAACCTCGGGTCTTACGGTGCAACATGACCAACTACCCACATTAGACCCCACGTGGTGGTTACCTGGGAAGAGTTACACCACAACTAGGTCCAACCTCGAGTTAGCCATATCATGTTATCTAATGTCATGTCCACTTCAAAACATATTTACAAGTTAACACATACTTGGGTAGACCTAACTTAATAGGTAAATTCCCAAGAGGTAGACCTAACTTAATAGGTAAATTCCCAATCTTTTAGTTTCATGTATTTTTAAGTTTACCCAAACCCTCCCAACGTCATTATCTCGCTCACATATTCGTCATAACGCATAAGGATATAAAAGGTAACTTAGCATAACATACATTATGAACTTCACATATCATAATAAATATGCATACATGTTAAACTTGCAAATCATGTCATAGTGACCTCGCATAAACATGCATAGCTTATTAAATATGCATAACATGGTAAGGTGAACTCGCATAAGCATGCATAATCCATTAAACTTGCATAACATGGTGAGGTGAACTTGCATAAGCATGCATAATCCATTAAACTTGCATAACATGGTAAGATGAACTTGCATAAACATGCATAATCCATTAAGCTTGCATAACATGGTAAGGTGAACTTGCATAACTCATGAAACATGTAGAACATGGCATAATAAACTCGCATAAGCATGCATAGCTTGTGAAACATGTGAAACATGGCATAGAAATCTCGCATAAGCATGCATAACTTATGAAACATGTAAAACATGGCATAGTGAGTTCGCATAAGCATGCATAATCAAATAAACTCACATAAGTCTCAACTTTCACCACATATTAACTTTAGAGTTTGTAAAGTGAAGGTAAGAGGGCTTACAAATATAAACAAGTCACAAATCCACCAAATAAGATGAAGAAGCCCTTTAAAACCCCAAAACAAAGCTTCAAATAAGAAAACCCTTTTGCAAAATCCCAAAACTCAAACTTTAGCAAATCAAACTTGCAACTTAATGAAGTATGCAAGTTATTAAGCATTCATACAACATAGAAAAGGTTGTATGATCATCATATCTTCATAGGATTCAACTTTGAGGAAGGTGGAGGCTAGGTTTTAGGTGGAGGCCATTTGAGGATTCAAATTGACATAGTTTAGTTGCTAGATTGATTAATGAGGCTTTAGGGTAGGATTACGGGTATATTTATAGAAGATTAGAGTGTTTTTAGCCCTAGGATTAACCCTAGATTAGTTTAGGCCCGTCAGATCTCGGAACTCTCTAGAACCAAGCCACAAGACCCAACCCAAATCAGAAATGGTGCACCAGGATAACTGCCCGGGCACCCCCTGTCGACAGGGCTGTCGACAGGGCTGTCGACACCCTGGGGGCCCTGTCGACATGCCTGTCGACATGGGGCGCTTGGCGGGAATTTTCCCGCCTAACCTGATTAGCCCTAATCCTTTTTTTTTTTTTATTTGAAATTTAAATCTGTTTTTAGCATAGAAATTTCTGAAAACTTCAATGGGCCTTAACTGGGTCATACGGACTCCGATTTTCGAAAATTCGGACTCTATTTCGCGTATTTTTCCGAGACGAACGCAATGGCATAGCCCATTTCCCCTGATTCTGATTTTTGAATTAAATTCTGCCTCGATTTATGTTATAACAATTTATTGAAAATACGGGTTGTTATATTTGCTACCTTCTTCTTGTAGTAGGGCCAAATTCACTAAACTCTCGAAAGTCGCCCCCAAGGGTATGTGAGACAGGGCCAAATCATGTAATGGCTCGTTTAATCCTAGAGCAAAGTGTAGGGCCTTCTTCTGAGCTGTATTAACTAAGTCTAAATCGACCCGAGCCAGTTGATTAAACTTATCTATGTATTCCCTAATAGTCATGTCCCCTTGCTTCAGTGATAAGAATCTCAGTCCGAACCTTCCTCTAAAGTCATCCCAAGTCTCAATTGGCCTAGTCGCGGTGGTGACTACCCACCAACGTGCAGCTTCTTCCTTTAGCAACTATACTGCTAATAAAACCTTCCTGCGGTCACCTATATCAAAGGTGGCTAAAAGATCTTCGGTCTCTTTCAACCAATTCCCTGCTTCTACAAAAGTCTCTGTTCCATTAAAATTCTTGCCACCCATCCTCTTAAAGTTCTTGCAAGTTTCCGCAAAATCCGCTTGTGGAGGCTGGGGAAGAGGAACATCAGCTACGGGAGGAGGAGGAGGAACAGCGGCCTCGACTGGGAAGACAACATTAGGGACACCCGGGACCGGTGCCGTGACTTCTAAGTACCGACGAAACCAATCGGGTATCGTTACTCCTTCGGGCAAGATGGGATTATCAGACATGCTGGAAACGAAAAGAAAAGAGTTCAAACGAGGAGTCAAAGGATAGTGCTAATGGCTTTTGGGGAATAGC
>JASFAX010002687.1:0-45036 GCA_030737875.1 Allium sativum | reverse complement strand
TTACGCTATTTGAGAAACATTTTCATATATCACCTTGTTTAATTTTCTATACTTAGAAAATATCTTTTATTTATAATTGGAAAACATTCCTATTACTTCTCCCTTTCATGACCATTCATTTCTATACTTAGGAAATATTTATTACTATATTTCCAAAATTCCACTTACTTGGGTTAAAATGGATGTTGTGTAAAACATCGTTACAACAACCCAGAATATTGCATTCAACTAAATCTTATTAAACATTGATCTTCGAGACCGAGTCTTTTTATTTATCGGTTAATAATGAAATCAATTAAATTATAATTACCTCTAAGACCTTGATTGAATAACATCTTTAATTTCAAAACGGAAAAGACCACTTATCTCGAATAATCAACACCATACATAACCAATTATCCTATTTCTTAAACGTGTATACGTTTCTCTTTCTATTCTTACTAGATTTGAATTTATAGATTTCCTATTTGTTTAATAATATTCTATTTTAAGTTAGTTTCCTTATCGAAATCTATATATATTGACATATTGATTTCTAGTTATCAAATTTTCTTAAAAATATTCTAATTCCTTAAATTTCCACAAAATTTCGGCAGTACCTCCTTTGTACGGATACATAGCTCAAAACTCAACTCGCCTCTCTAGTCCATTTCCAATCAAATAGAAAATTAAAAAGCCAAGCGGCTTACCCAATAGGCTCATAAAATCTCATATGAAATTTAAACGTGAATCTTTTTGTCGGGCACTCAAATTATATTCTTCATTCTCCTCATTCCATGCCTATTCCATATATATACGTCCATTCCCAATTTATTCCAACTCGATCTAATCATTTTTAATACAATTTGTTAATTTATTCTTTAATTAGCGCTTTTGCCCATTTCATTTTTTTATTTGAACATATCATGTTCATATACAATTTTAATTTTCTTATAAACCAATTGAATCCCATTTTCAATTCAAGTTTCGTATTTGATTTCGATTTTAAATTACAAATCCAATTCAGTTATCCAAACCCAAATTCGATTCAAAATTACAATAAATAATTATTCTTCAAATTAGTTAATTCTATTTAATAACTAAAAATATGACTTGAGTTCATATTTATTTTATAATTCAAATCTGGATTTTTCTAGTGGAATTTTAATTTGCTTAAAATCCTTTTATTTTATTTAAATAAACCGTTATGGCTTAATAACAATTATAACATTGTTTTTCTGGAAATTTGATTTTGAGATAACTCAAAATCTATAAGAACAAATCCATAATTTTCTCTTCCATTAGAAAACTATTATTCAATCGGTCCTGATGATTCTTGTTTCAAAGAATTCCAACTTAAATTGAGTTCTATTTACTCAACTGAAGTCTGAAACGTCAAATTATGAACTACCATGCTGCAGCGAGTTCGTTTTAATTAAATTTAAATATAAATGTTTAAACTTTGTTTATTAATAAATTCTAATCTCATTCCTATTTATTTTAATATATATATTTTAGCCAATATTCCCAAATCCAACTTGTATTTCTGATTATTCTTAATTGTCGGTTATTTCATAGTTTAGTTATAAATTTATTTAAAATTCAATCTTCTATACTAAATTCCAATTCTCTTGGAAATAAATTATTTATAAAATTCGATATAATTGAATTCCAATTAAAGATCCCTGGGATTATCTCAATTTAGTTTTTATTCTGAATTCCGGAATAAGATCTTTCATTCCCTTTTTGAAACGTTTTCCAATCCCATTTTAAATTAATACTTGAATTTAAATTTCCAAATTTATCTAATGATAATTATATCACTTTATTTATAAACGTCGTATATAACTTTTCTTTCCTTGTTTTATATATACTAAAACAAGTTCCCATTTCAAAATCGATTTAAAACCGAATTCCAGTAATGGAATGTATTATTATTATAACTTATATATAAATATAGAATATATTTTCATATCACTTTATGTTTCTATTTAATACAGTTTAAATATCCTTTCTAGAAATAATTTATTTTTGTAAATTCGATATAGTCGAATTCCAATCGTAAACCCGTATGGATTTATTTTAATTCAATTTACATTCCGAACGTCGGAATAAATTTCATCGTTTTCAATTTAAAACGATTCCCAATTCCCAATTCAAATCACATTTGAATTTAAATATTCAAATTATCCAATGATAATTTATTTTCCCTTCATTTATAAACATCATTTATAAATTCAACTACTTGTTTTTATTATTCAAACATGTTAATATTTCTTAGTCCATTCGAAATTTAAATTATATTTTGGAAAAAATAGATTTTCCTTTTTAATCTCAAAATTCCTTTTCATGATATTTTTATATATCAATATTTAGGGCCAGTGATATTCAAACAGCCAAAACACCCAATTATCAATCACAGGTTTTTTAACATATCATATGTGATAATATATATATGAAAACAAACAAATAACAAATTTTGAGGAATCCAGTTGGATCCCTCTATTCTATTTTCCTGCATCCACAGATGTTAGAAAACATAAGTAATACCCATCCTGCTTCAAGGCAGGATATCGCGGTATAGAAGGTCATCCACTATAATATACTATGGGGCACATAGAGTCATATGCTAATGATACTACGGGATTCCGCTAATGGTACTGCGGGAATATCCAACCACCGATATATATATATACATACATACATACATATATATATATATATATAATAGCCATAGCCATAACCACCAAGCCTACATAACTAATATATATAAAATAGCCACAATAATATTTCAATGCATCCAAATAACCAACAAACAACATATAAAGATTATTTAAAATAAAAATTCGTTTATAATAAAATTATAAATAAACCAGAGAGTGAGTTTACTCACATTGATTTTTATTTGCGATTGGTTCCAAATTTCAATTTAAATCGAATGGTGTTCGACGTAAATTGAAATTCCATTCGACTTCGGAAAATCCCATATCAATCCCAAAGGTTATATTCATCGATATGGTCCTATTACGTCTTGTTTGTTACATTATGATCTCGTACAAGAAATTTATCATATTATCAAATTCAGTTTATCACCAACATTAAATTTTGTTTAGATATAATAACCAATAAGTTAAACTATTCGTGATTTACGAGAACTAATCCTGCTTCTTCCACAATTCATTGAGTTCCTGCACTGCACTCCCTCAATGTCGCTGCCTCTCCATTTTTATTACTGTGTTTGCAAAAACAAAATTGACTTTGCTGCCCTCCTTACTTGCAGTACTAATAAATACTTCACCCGAACTCCTAATTGTTATCACGTCCATCCAACTTCCACCTGAGACTCCAACATCAACCTACATCAGTGTTGCACTCGACCAAACCCATCGTTTCAACTCATCAACCACAATCAGGCTTTGAATACACCGTCGCTTGTCACTTTTAAGTGACGTAAATCACCTCAAACCTTCTAACTCCTTTGAGCCACTGCCAAACAACCCCTTCAACCACTGCTCCTATCAGACAACACCAGATCGATCAACTGCTCTAATAAGCAGCGAACTGCAGTGACTGCTTCTATCATCGAAGCATCCCAAACCCTTGAAGAAGCCGTTGCATCTTGCCATGACCCTACCCTACCCTCTACTTCGCAAATCGATGACCAAATTCCCATCTTCTATCACCATAGTGGCTAACCGTGACTTCGATTCTTTCTGGTTCATCGCAATTTCTGTCACGACGATGTTCCTCATACATTATGATTTCTAAAAAGTGGGAAAGAGGTTTCGATAACGAGGCCTTGGCATTTGATTTGAATTAGGGAAATCGGGATTTTATTTTTTTGAGGGTGGATCGATTACGATTTTACTGGGAAAGAAGGCAGAGAGAACTTAAGAAATTTCTGTCTTGAGAATCAAATATACGAAGGCTCACTCATTTATACAGTTGTGAACGAAGATAAACGTACAAAGGCCATTGAATTATCTGATTCCTTGGTAGCGAAGGAATGAGACAATACGTACATGAAATGAAAGAATATGCCTGCGTTACACTAGGTAGAGGCTTGTTATGTACCTTCTTAGCTTAGGAAGGAAGGAATTTTATATTTCTTTTTTATTTATTTTATTTTAGTTTGAATTGAACCAGTTCCACTTTATTTAATTTAAATTATCACGTGTTTTCGAACTCCTATTTAAACGTAGAAACTGGCATTTCTAAGGTTATACCATTATTCTGAACTCGCTGGGACAAGTTTCGAAGTCTCAATCGATCGTATGGAGAAGAATTTAATTTAAATCGATAAATTAAATTCGAAACAATTTATTCCTTGATAATAAATTATTATTATCGTTTATATTCAAATAAAATTTATACTGATCATCTGAATCGTTTTGATTCAGCTTTATCTTTGAATTCAATTATTTATTGTTCTGAATATTACGATAATTCAATACACTTGAAATTAAATCGTAATCGACTATTAAATCGATAATTCAATATAAAAACATTTTATATTATCAACTCAACATTTAAAATAAATTAAAATGTTTAAAATTAATCGACCAAAAATCCGGGTCGTTACAATCTTTCCCCCTTAAAACAATTTCATTCCCGAAATTACTAAGCTAGAAAAAAATGCTACAAACCCATTTAGTTTCCAGAATCCACAAAATGCTACAACCCAGTTAGTTTCCAGAATCCACTTATGCTGAAACTCAACATTTAATGCTTCTAAAATTTTAGTTCTGCCAAAACTTTTGGATTTCATTTATATTGCATACCATATATGCTTACATTCATTTAATCTGAGTGATTTACAAACCAATATATTCACATCCAATTCATATTCCATTCATATGCAATCAGATTCACTCAAATTGATTCTAAATCAATTTATTTACTTCGACCCCTTTAACTTGCTTAAGTTAAATTTAAATTCCAAAATTCAAATTCCCAATTTTCATTTCAAATCCTTTCAAAATCATATAAATATACACACATACTTATAACCGTCTCAAATTAAAAACATTTGAATTTTCAAACCAACTTATATTCTTTCCAGACAAATTTCCATCAAAATTATTTCTAAGGTAGCAATTGGTCACTTGGAAACTCGAAAATGAACACTGATGATGCTGTAGTCATCATCAGAGTTATTTTCCAGCAACTGAAGTGAGTTCAGTGCTTTATCACATTAAAAATCCACTTAAAATGATTCTAAGTCAAAAATCCTTCCAAAACAAAGCTATATTATTTTAATATACCTCGAAAAATATTTTTCCAAACATCAGAGATTAAAATTCCAAATTCTGATATGAATTCAATTTTAATTCATCTCACTTGTGTATTTCATTCATATACATGTTATATTTGGTTTTATATGACCATTCCAGTTTATAATATCATTTGATTGTAAAAATATCAATTAACACATCCAAATATTATAAATTTCATAAAATTAATCCTTTCTATATCAAAATATAGTTTCGGGTAAAATTATTTCATTTACCCACTTTAAAACAATATTATGTCCAATCATCTGTTCAAGTGTTTATAAATACTTATCGACGTCATGGCATCCCATGATTCGATCAGAGTTCATAAGCTACTCAACAGACTAGTCAACACAACATAAAACAATTTTTATATCAATTAACAAATACGCGCTCTCATATATACACACTCAACTCATTCTAGGGTGTTGTTGACCCTATCTCTAATGAGTAAATCCCACCAAAGCCTAGGATTTCGCTTAACTTTAGCTCTAATACCACTGTAACGAACCGGCATTTTCATCCTGATTATCGATACAAATACCATATCGACTAATCAAACACCAGAAATTACCGGATCATTAATAGAAATAAGTTAGAGGGTGAGAGATAGAAAGAAAGAAATATTAGAATAGAAAAAGAAGAAGAACATAAGTACAACAACATCAAAGTAAAGATGAACCTCACAGTGGAACGAATAAAATATATTGTATAACATAACTTTTGAAATACAAATCTGATTGTATATACATAACATTTTCAAAGTACAACATTTATTCATCACATATACAACACAGTGGAATAAACTCCATAAATATCTAATGCTGAAGCCTCCTACTCCAAGATCCACTAAGGATATCTGTAAACGCCTGAACTACTTGACTGCCCGTACAAATTTGGACGCACAAGAATTTAAGGTAAAACAAAATAAAATAAACTCTGGGTCAATCATGGAACTGATGTGAGTAAAACCCAACCACTTGGTTTAACTTTTAAAAATCATTTTTAAAGAAAGGATAATCGTAAGACCAATCCACACATAAACACGAATGGTTTTTACCTTATGATAACTCAAAACATTCTTTGAAATCAGTATTATTTTGATATTATAATAATGTCTAAATCAACTAAATAGAAATCTAGCAGAATGCTTGCATCTCACGCCCTACATGCATACAATTAAAACCATGGTCTCTTATTAAAGCATGGATTCTAATTAGCAAGGTATGGGACCACCTTCCGATAGTGTATCTCTAGAGAGGAATATACCAGGTTCAACAAGAACATCTGGCAACCTAGGTTAAACATGACCGGTCCTTTACTTCGCTTGAGAATACTGGATGTATTGTCATTAACAGTTGGGATTAGCAACCATTCCGAAGCAACAACAACGATAAGATTAAGAAGCAAAAGGATTTTCTCTAGACTAGGTGACAATACACCCTAATTGGGTGCGACCCACTTAGCCATGCGACCTACCCGATTTTATACCGTTTTCCGGTTGCGAGGCTTGAGGTTACAATTACTTACCTTTCATTGGTAGCATAATCACTTTGAATGCCACATTGTCAGATTCGTTAATCACTAATTGATTTGCATAAAGATATTCTGGATATTATGTTAAGGGAATAAATTTTCCGCCACTAGACGTATATTTGTACAGACCAACATTTATGATCATTGGAAATACTTTGTTAGACATTCGTCCATACATGTTCATTCCGCCACCAGATGTATATTTGAAGATTTGGCATGCCAATTTCATTCAAGTCTCTTATATACTTATAATTGATGTTATAAGGTTTCACAAAATTTCATTTCATGATTGTTTTAATTTCATTCCGCAACGCAACCTTGAAATTTCTCTTTTTTTACTTGTTAAGTTTTACTCAATAATATTATCTAATCATCTAAGTTTTCCACAAAATCATTTTCAAATTTATTAATTTATCAAACAATGATCTTAAAGATCAATTACTCCATGTTATTATTATTTTCATGTACTAACTACTTAATATTGGATTATATTGCATCCTAATGCAATTTATTTACAATCCTGCCAAGTTTTATATTTATTTATCGTCCGGCAAAGAGCATGCCTACGGGTCTCACCGATTCCTGTACTTGGGGAGGCCGGCTTATCCATCCTAACTCAGATAACCATATGTAAGGGCAGGATATTGGACGGTTTCTCGTCCGCAAAGAGCATGACTAGGGATCAAGGCCAAGTCCCGTATATGGGTAGGCAAACTTAGCCCTCCAAACTCTAAGAGTAGGAAAACCAAAGATATTGATGAATCACGAGGCGGATGGTTTATACTCGGGCAGAGAGCATGCCTGGGGATTAGACATAATCTTGTACGTGGGTGGGCCAACTCAAAATTATCTAAAATCGAAAAACCATAGGTACAATATCCAAAAGGTCAAAGCCCATACAACCAAAACCCGAAGGCCAAATACCAAAGTTCTAGTGACTAAATAACCAAAATACATAAGCTAGAAATCCATATAATCATATCCAGAAGCTGGAAAATCAGAATGCCAAAGTGCAAAAGTCGAAGAAAAAGAGAGGCAGGAATAAAAGAAATAAAATCCAAAACTACAAAACCTTAAGTCCAAAGAAATCTACATCAATCGATGATCAAACCACCCAAGTCACATCATGGCTCGTTCTTATTTCGAGCTGGAGCAGAAAGTTGTGTCTGTTCCGGTGCTGCAGCCTGATTCCTAACATACTATGCCAGCTCGCCATGTCTGACACGATCTCCTGGATCATATCCCATAGATGCCTACGGTCGTTTATATTATGGTTGTCAAGCTCATGAAACAAACAATGTCTACCAAAATCTAATTTATTCTGAGTAGACTCCCTCACGGGAGGCTTTCTGAATGGAGCCACTGGGTAAACCTCCAAGTAGATTTCTTTCAGAGTACGATTAAACTCTACATATGAAGTGAATTTGGGTTCCCATCATTGCATATTCCGGTAATTACGAGATGGGAGTTTCCCTTTGCCTTATCCTTGCTAGAGTCGAACGATCCCTTGCCCTTAACCATGTTAACCCACATAACTTCCTGATCAATCCGAGCATTCTCTTCCTACAAAAACCTATTCGCCTCAAAGTATAACTCGCCAAGGTCCCTTTGTGGATCTTGTTGCAGTGAGGTCTTGAAATGCATCTTATCCAAGACACTAGAAACAACAACCATCAAAACCATGGACGAGTTCGGTCGATCGACCATGCCAACGCCACGCTAAATCTCTCCAAGAATTTCCCCAAAGTTTCATTGAACCTTTGATCGCTGTAATAGTCGTCACGTTCTTAGGTCGAGAAATCTTAATCCTGAATTATTCGACGAACTTTCCAACCAACGCATTCCTGCCATTAACTAATTCATTTTCCAAATGCCTAAACCATATGGCAGCATTGTCCGTTAGGTAAAGCGGGAATCACTTTTCCGTAACATTATCCAACGCCGAAAGCACTTCCATATGGCGCATATAAGGCATCAAGTGAACAATATGATCTTTCTTGCCATAAAATCCTCCAATATCAGTAATTTGAAATCCGGTGGGTTTTGAGAATTCCTGATGTCCTGAGTAAACCGATCTGCGTGTAACACAATCCAAGTCCGAAAGAGACGCTCAACCTCGAGTGCATCGCCGAATCACATTAGTGATCTGACTTCCACTTCCAAGCAATTGATTCGAGTCGTTCAATCCTACACCGGTGCCCCCGATGTGAAGTCCAGAATTAGCAATCTATTGAGCCCTAATAAGAATATCTAGTTCTATCCTGGCCTGAGGTACATCCACAGGCACAAACTAAACTTTCGAAACTATGAGAGTTCCTGTATCTAAACCCGTGTGCACCGATGCTTGTGCCATATTTACAGTATTTCGAGTTCCAAAACCCATAACCTGACCGACTACAACCTCTTGAGCTGTACTTTCATCGGGATTGGGGGTGGTGCCTTCGAGTTTAGCTAAACCAGTACCGATCTGAGGACTAATATCGGCAAGGGATCGACTTTAAGGAATCACCCCAAGTCCCAAGCCAAACCTTAAGGAACGCTAGCGCTTGTTCCTGCGATATTTCCTAGGCCCGATGGTATTTCAAAACCCTCAATCCTAATCGTAAAAGAATTCATTGTTTTCAAAAGAGCTCTTCTTTCCGTTCCAAACACAAAGTCAAATCCTTGACCACAACATCCATATCCTCTCAAGTCAAGTAGTTCGAGGGATTTCCAATAAAGAAACCTCCTGGCTTTCTTCAACTCCTGCTCTTTCTGAATGATCTAAAGTAATCCGTTTCGATTTGACAATCCTTAGAATTTCATCCAATCCAAATCCTTAGCAATCCGAAGGTGTTCGTTTATCCACTTACTAGCGTGCCAAAATGTTGGCGTGAGAAATTAGTCGTCGCACGCCAACACCCGATGAGTAATGGGTAATGTAGTAATCCAATCGCAGTTTAGACACATTACTGAAAAGTGAATAACACTAAGCTTTATAGTGGTTCGGTAAAAACATATATGTCCACTTTGAGGTAACTATTCATCTTTGTCATATAGTTACAAATACAATCCTTTCCACTTTTTATGTTTACAACGTTATGAATTGAGAATAACAAAGTCCTTGCTTAATTCTCTACCAAATCCAAAAGTCCATTATGATCTTCCTATGTCCAAATGTCCAAAAGTGTACTTCAATGTTCAAATAAGTCCGAGGTAGTAAGCCAAGTGCCAAAATAGTTGTGATGATCTTCAAGAAGAAGTTCACAAGTCCAAGAGATATTCCAAAATCCATATAGCCATAAAGGAAGCCATTAAAAAGCACCAAAACAAAGATCCCAAGTGTAGTAGCAAATGGCCAAAAAGTCCCGAAAATAGCCAAGTAGAGGGGTATTATAAGCGTAGGGATACATGGATTCGTATCCCCATATTTTGTATCCCGAGATCGGTACCGACCCAAGTACTTAACCAATTTTCTGATTCATTCCACGAAGCTCGTAACTCCTTCGCCTTCGTATCATTTTTGTACCCTGAGATACGAAGTGAAACAATACCGATCCCATGCCTCGTGCAACTTCCAACCCGAAATTTGGGGAAGATGATATGATAAGCACCGATCATGGGAGAAGATGAAGTAGCACCGATCCCTAAAAGATAGAGATAATGTCGATCCTACCTGCCAAGTTTGGGATATGAAATCCCCAAAAAACCAGAAATACTGATCCGGAAGCCAAAGAGCGGGATATAAAAACTCATGCCAGACCAATAACGATCCCGAGAGTCGAACGATGAATACTGATCCCGAGACTTAGCCGATTCTCCCAAGTTTATTCCATAACCCCGCGACTACGTCCAAATCACCCCAAACTTTCCTAAGTTTGTACTCGAGTCCCGAGCACTTTGGTAGCCAAAAATCAATGTGTGATTGCCTTACAAAAAGGCGGATCAACACCTACGATCGGCTATTATGTTAAAACAATGATTGTTGAATTAATAAATCAAAATCAGAAAAAGTTCCTCTCCCACAATTAGGGGAGGGAAAGAAGTTTGCTCTAGGTCATATATTCTTAGTTACCGGTTGATGGTTTTCTCCCTACGGGCCTACATAGGGTAGTTAATTTTTTATTAG
The DNA here is from genome assembly GCA_030737875.1 of Allium sativum. Taxonomy (NCBI): domain Eukaryota; kingdom Viridiplantae; phylum Streptophyta; class Magnoliopsida; order Asparagales; family Amaryllidaceae; genus Allium; species Allium sativum. The sequence goes on along the minus strand of JASFAX010002687.1, from coordinate 34,140 downwards.
GGCCATTTTAATATGCGTCTATTGATGGTATTAGAGACCAAATGTATAATTGCCTCAAATTGATGATTTATAAGGGCACGTAATTCAATTTGCCACATATTATGCGTCCTTAATATTGATAAAATTGGTAGTGTGGATATACACTAACAAATCATTAGCGGAACCACTATAAATTCGGTGTATGCTTTATTTTCATTGATATTGATTATTTTTATTGTTTGTAATTGAGATAGTTATATTTGTATTGGTTATTTTCTATTTTGATTATTGAAATATTATGATTGGTTGTTCTTACAAGTTTATCATCGATCATGTCTTCTGTTGTGTTTGTGAGTTTGGGTTTAAGGTTGATATTTGAATTCCAATTCCATCCCAACAGATATGCGTGTATGATGATCTAATTATTTAGTTTAGTGTTTGTTTTTTATTTTAGATGTACAAGCGCAGGGTTGAATTTTTTTAGATGTTACTATCGTGGATGTATAGCTTTTTGATTTAGTGTATTGTATGGAAGAGTTGAATACCCTCCACATGTTGACAGTAAAATAAAAAACATGAATGAATTTGCTCTCCGAGTAGATGGTCTATTGTTTGGCCAAATAAAATAAAATAAACAAAACTTGCTCTAGCCTCCAACGTAAATTTGCAACACCACAAAGTCAAAATAACTTATTGAACCCCTTGCCCACATGGTACTTCACACAAATCGAACATGCATGTATTAAATAAAGTTTTAATATATTACGTGTGGCACATATGGTACTCGTTTCCATTAACAAGTCCAGTAAACCAACAGAAGGGATCATATAAACAATGCATGCGTATTCAAGTAAAGAAAAGAGGATATAACAAAATTGATATTTCACAGCACTGCATAAACTTCAACCTATAATCCCACAACACAGCTATGATCCTTGTATAAAATATTGTTTGCTAATAGTAATAGAATGAAGAGCATAATCAGCTCCAAAGTGATTCCATCTTATAGAAATCAGCCTGAGATTCTACGTTATTGCTGCTGGAACTTGAAGCTATGTTCAGAAGTTGACAAATATTCATATTTTGGTTTAAATTATCATCATCCGTAATGACAGAATTGTCATCGGGTAAATGATAATCTTGCTGCATCTTTAAGCATAAAACCTCTGCTTGAGCAACAGCCAGTTGCATTTGAAGCTGAGAGATTTGATTTTGCATGTACGAAATTGGTCCTACACATCCATAAACTGGGTCATGAATTCTTGCATTTGCTTCGTAGACAAGGCTGCTTACTGCATCTCCCCTTTGATTGAAGGGAATTTCCTGAAAATCAAAGACCTTTTAGTTAGCTGGCTGTAAAAAAAGGAATTTAATTAAAAAATGGAAGTTTTGCACATGAAACCACAGTTCTCTGTTTCTAGTACCCTATGTGTTTCTTTAGAGGAAAAAAAAACAGAGAGAAGTTTTAGTTAAGGAAACTTTCATAAGCTACAGGGGAAGTCAGGCTCAAATTCATGCATATCATGGTTTGATGCATAGTCCCCTCCTGAAACTTTGTTTCTAAGGGACAATTTGACAAGACTAAAACATTATCATAGTAGCATTTCTGTTCATGCTAATGCAGTAAAATGTTTAAACTTGGCACTAACAGTTCACTGAAGCCGATGAGCAACAAGTTCATGCCGACTACAACAGTTATTTCATGAAATGGCTGTACTATTAACCAAATGAAGAAGATATCTACTTGCTTGCAATAGCAACATAAATGTACAAGTAGATTAAAATGCAAGCACGTAATATTATTGAATACTAAGGAACAATTTAGTATCCAAGAGACGACTAACCTGCAACATCTTACTGACATTGCTAGCACCAAAGACTTTGTGAACAATTGCAAATTTCTGAGGCTCATCCGAAGGAAAGAAAGGAGCAAATATGCAATTTTTTGCGCACCTTCTTCTCAATAATTTGCATGACGCACATGGAGGATTTCCACCCATTGATCTTTGATACTTAGATAGTGTTATCAAATACAAATAAAAGTGAGTAATAACAACTAAGATTTGAATTGGGAGAAGAAGTTGCGTGGAAGTGCTTATTTATAATATGAAGTGGCTTAATGTATAGGGTAGGTAGAGTGTATTAATTAAAGTAAAATAAGAGTTTTGCAATTAGTGTTCCTTTAAGGTGTCTACGAAGAGACTCTAACAACCATGCTAGCTTGAGGTACTAAGACTTAAGAAGCAGCCCAGCTGTTCCAACCCCCATTATGTAACGATGGTATTAACACCTTCTGCGTAAGACCCACGAATATGAGTTGACACACACATTCTTGTAACAAAAGGAATCTCTGGTGTTACGTGCCTACCAACTCATATTTGTACTACACTACTTCAAATTATTCCGTGATATGAGACTATTTGTTCAAATTGTTTTTTCTACCTTTTGCTAAGTGTCATTTGACTCGCATTATCTTTTGTAAGCACATCCTTGCATGCATAACTCAGTCCGTAATCTTTGGCTTTGATACCGCTATTATGTAACGACAGTCGGAAAAAATCTCTTTTTCCTTTCAACATAGGGCGCATGCATACGAGTTGACACACATATCCTTGTAAAAAAGGAATTCCTAATGTTACGTGTCTGTCAACTCATATTTGTAAACAATTCTTGTAGTTTATCCCGTGACGTGAGATTATTTATTCAAACTTCATTCCTACCTTAACAAAATAAGATACAATTAATCCTAACACCCCCTCTATGTAAACACACAAAAAACCACCCCACCTCTCATTCCTGCCTTTTCCCTTTCTTCGAGTATTAGAGTAGGTACCATCAGTAAGACGAACATAGGAAAAAATAACTAATGTTTGTGATGACTAACGACCGTTAAAATAAATGCCAATAGCAAGCCGACACCCAAAAACCAAAAATAACACCGCGAACTTGCGAGCGGATTTCATAATTATCTGCACACCAAAAAAAATATGCGAAACCCTCCCCCCCCCCCCCTTTTCCCAGAACCCCCAATAGGAGAAAAAAAACCACCCTACGTTGCCGTCGTCGCCCCCTCCTATTGCTTGCTACAAGTTGTTGCTCCTCCTTTGGCCTTCAACTTTTTATAACTCTGTCAATCTTTTTTTATTTTTATTTTTGAAAATTACGACGTTTGTTCATATGAATTTATTGATTATATATTATTAGATGATAATCACAGATTAGTACTTGATTTTGGAATATGGTTAAAATCCAAAGTTTGTAAATTAGTTGATTATCGACTATAAATCGAGAAATATTGTGAATTAGTTGATGATAATATTATGTGTGAATTGATATACGAATGATAATTAGTAGTTTGTTTTATTAATATGTAATAAAAAATTAAGGCTGATTTAAATTTTCAAAAATTATAGTAATTATTGATTAATACGCATACCGATAAGCTTTCGCGAATGTTAGACACAAAATAATGTTTGTTGCAGTTTATGCGAAAAGTTAATAGTTTTATGAATTTAAAATACGTTTTAAAGTTAATGATAATCCCTTTAATGCTCTGGAATCAGAAGCACATGGTAATAATAGTCATGAAACTGCCGAAGTGAAAAATGTTAATAATGGTAATGATGCTGATCATATAGATGTTAACACGGATAATGCCCTTGAAGCTGTACTAGATTCTGATACACCAGAAAGAAATAATATTGATAAAGAGGTTCTTAATAATGTGATCAACAATGTTGCTCAGTTTGCTGAAGATGCGGCTCTGCAGGGTAACATATTAGAAGGCCATAACAATGAAACTGTGCAAACACCAAAGTCTTTATCTGGTAATAGCACTTCAAGTTCTTCAGATTCCTCACTAGACTTATCTAAGCCAAATACCTCCATTTCTCCCGTCGATAAAGGTTTGAAGCTTACTCCATCAGCTCCTAATCCTTCACGGTCACCTATCTCTCCTTATGCTAACTTGAAGCCTCCTCAAGATCTTACTTTACCTCCTCCAATGGTCACCCGTTGTGGTTTGACTTTTCCACAAGTTAATACCTCTTTAACTTCTCTATCTTCTGCAATTCCTACAAGTTCTCTTCCTTTTTCATCTAAACCCAAGAAGCTGAAAGGAAAATTTTGGGACGACTCTGATTTAGATGATGGTAATGATTTCTTGCCAGAGGATGTGATGTCGCTCACTAACAAGATGAAACGACATACGAGGAAGAATCCTAGTCCCATGTTTGATCCTGTCTTAAATTGAGTCTCGACTTTGTTAGTGACAACTTTACACAGTTACTGGTAAACTGTGACGAGAATCTTACTGTGCATGCGGTTTGGAATTGGTTTATGGGGATGATTCAGTGAATTATGTTGTCTGTTTCTTTCTTTGCAATTTGGATATAGGAATTTTCTGCTTGGTGTTGCTGCTGTGATTCTCGTGTGACGTAGTATCTTCACCTCGATATGAATAATGTTGCAATAAGTATGCTTCATTTTTGTTTTTTTTAATCAGTTTTTGTAAGTTCAAGGCTAGACATTTAAGAGTCTGTATTGCTTTTGCATTTTAAGTCGATGTAACTCTTGTTTTTGTGAATAATAAATTTTTCACTTGCCTTTCAAAAAAAAAAAAAAAAATCAATTTAAAGCTTATAGTTCAGTTTATATAAAAGTTAAAAAATATCATACTTAAACCGATTTTAAAAAAAAATAGAATTGAATTTAACGACAAATAATGTACCGACACCGTTTTTCTTTAATGTTTAAAAATGGATTTAATAACAGCAAATATCCCACTAATTTCATTTTTCTTAAGAAAAATTGAAATTATTTTAATAGTAGAAAATAATACAGAAATCAATTTCGTAAACAGTTCAAAAATAAATATAATAACAAAAAAAATATTTCAATAATTTCGATTTTCAAAAAAGTTAAAATATAAATATGCAAGTTCGAATATTATACCATAATCCTAATTTCTAAAAAAATAAGCAATGTTTATGGAGAAAAACTAATATTCTACAAGCTACGAATTTTGAAAAAGTTAAGAAATGAATATTTGAAGAATGAATATTCAATTCAAATATTTTTTAAAAAAATTCAAGAACAAATATCCTACTAAATTCATTTTTCTTTAAAAAAAATAAAATAATTACAACAATAGAAAATACTGTAGTGAAATCGGTTTTGTAAACATTTTAGAAATAAATATAATAACAACAAATATTCTAATAAAATTGGTTTTAAAGAAGTTAAAAAATAAATATACAAAATCAAATATTCTTCTAAAATAGATTAGACAAAAGGTGGTGTGTAGAAGTGAAGTGAAGTGAAGTGAAGTGAAGTGTTGTCGGTATGGCTATTTTGGTAATGGTTTACATTATCGTTTAGCAAATACCCTTTTTACTAGTAAGCTAAAATAATTACCGTTATTCATTGACTGGTATATCGATAAACTAGTAACCGTACACCGGTAATGGTAAATTATCGTTTAATAATTTGACATATATTCGCACTGTAACGATGTCTTATTGTACACTTTCTCATATCTTTAAAAAAAGATTCATTGAGATAGACAAACAATGTATTAAATGTCATTTTACCTGAATTACTTAATTAAATTTAATCATTTTCTTGCTTCTAACCTTTAATACAACATATTATATGAACAATCATGTATTTAAAACCGATTGGTAAATTACCATTATCACTGGTTTACAAAAAATATTATCGATATTTTACCATAGAAAATGATAAATTTACCGTTCTCTTACCGATTATACTGATATTACACGAAAATGGTAATCAATTGTTTGGTAATGTTATTGGTAGATTTACCGTTACGATAACAGTCCTAGATGTCGAGATATGATAGAATTGTAGTATGTAAAGCCTTTAATCCCAAAAAGCTTTACATTATTTTTTAGAATACAACAACAAAAATATACTCTTTGGATGCAACTAATGCGTAGAAGAGAAATGAATTGAAGTGCAGTCAAAATTTCAGAGAAGTGTGGTATGTGAAGCCTTTAGCCTCAAAAGGCTTCACTATTTTTTGGAGGCATGGTACGAGACCTTTGATTGGTCCCAAAAGACTTTAATGTATTTTAGATCGAAGTTATATGAAATCATTTTTAATTTCTGTTTTGTTTCGATCTCGTATATTAATTAAGTTAATCATATATTTAAATTTACAAGAGATTTCAGAGCAGAACCCGATAAAAAGGAAAACCATGCTTTGCATAGTGGTGGCTCTAGGTTCTTCCAACAACATCGGCGGAAACTGGTATGTACCATAAATTGTATTTATAAATAGTTTTAACATTGTTTAATTGTATTTAATCATATTGATCGCATTGTTCATTTGTACAACTTCAGATGTCGACAATACATATGGAGCATACGCTTGCTAAGGTTTTTACCCAGGCTCATGTCGTCAAGTAGACCGACGAGGAGGGTACTTTCTCGTATACGTGGACGGACACTAAGTCCTAGCATGCGATGGTAAATATTCTCAACTTTTTCTATTTCACAATCGAAAAATTTCAAATTGAACATCTAATGTGTGATTTCACAGTTTGTTGTCGTATGAGAAATACGAGGTGAAGGTCGCTCGAGTAGCGCAACCCCTAGGCTGTGACTGACCTTAGAATAGTGCAATTGTATATGAGACGTTATCATTGACCCGTCTACTCGAAATAGACGGTATGACTTCGGCAATACAGAGGTAAAGTGTTTTATTAACTAAATTATAATTTATATTTTATCCTGAATCATAAATTAAAACTCCTAAAACAACAAATTATAGGCAGCGACTGTCCAAACCGCTTGTATAAGATCCTAGCAGGAAGAGGAGATAACTTGGTGGAAGAGCAGACTAACTGCCATGCAGCTTGATGTGCGGAACGTTGCATATCTATCCAAGTACGGGATGATGCTTGAGAATCAGGATGGATCAGGGGGGTAGTAAGGACGATGAGGATGACGACGACAAGTAGGTACTAGTGTTTTTTGTCGTTTTATAAATATAAACCTATGCTATTGGATTTTTTTGTTTATGTATGCTCTTTTGGTGGATACGAGTTATTGTGGATATTGTTGTTTTTACATGTGAATGAGGTATATTGGTTTTTATGTTATATATATTATTGTATGGTATATTTAATTTGTTTGGTTTTTGAGATTTATACGTGTTGTGGAATTGAGTATATATGGATTGTTAATTTACTAGTTATGGATGTGTTGCGGAATTGAGCGTATATGAGTTGTGAAATGATTGAATATGAGTGCTACGAGTATCATGTGGTTGGAAGACAACAAGGAATCTGATTTGTAGATGAAAAATTTTCAGTTTTTCAATGGTTGATATTGGTTAGTGTTAGCTTATAGGTCATGCATGATGTCGGTTAGCGTCAGCTATTGTGGGTTTATGTTTCTAAGCTTGCCACGGTAAGTATTGACTGGTGTCGACTTATATTTTCAGGATTGCTATGTGTCGATTAATTACAGAAATGAAACAACCCACAAATTACCACGTATCCCCCAAAATCAACACCAACCGACGCTAAAGTTTTACAAAATAGTCACTATTTTGTTTACATCGGGTAAACAACGTCTGTTTTTTATGTCGACTAGTGACTGTTGATGTCGGTTAATGATGACTTTTAGCCGTTGCTATCAGCAGTCTTTTTTGTGGAAAATTTTATTGGTGGATCTCTTTTGTTTCATGAAGTTTAGCTTGAAAATCAACCAATATAATTGAAGAATTTTGGCGATCTGCTATATCTGTCAACAAAATTGTATTCATGCCATTGAGGCCCCTTCAATCTGATATGTTTCAACAGCATTTTATACAATGGCACTGCAAACATATTTTCATGAGGGGAACGTCTCTACGGTCACATTTAGGGACTTAAAGTTTGAACGACTATCTGACAGCCGGTTCTATTCGAGACAGTAAGACGTCTACTCCATTACAAATAAAATGGACGAATAGTTACGGTTTTCTCAAGCAAAAGACATTTTATATTATTACACTGGGTTGTTCTATGGGCCTCGTAGCCCATCGCTTTTACCCATTGTTTTGATTTTGTTTTGGTGAATGCACTACAAGAAAAACAGCATATAGCAGCGGCAATATCCGCTTCTAATCCGTCGCTAAATAGGCCTTAGCGACGGATTTCCTGCATAATGTTGTGGTCGGTAAAAACCATGACGGTATTTGTGTCCGATTTTTGCGATGGAATTTAGCATGAATTTTCCGACAGTTTTCCGTCATTTTACTAATTATATAATAAAAATAAAATTTTATTTATTAAGTTAATTTAAATTTATATACCGACTATTTACCGATGGATACTTAATTTATAATAAATTATTATTTATAAAAGGCGTTGGTAAATCCTTACTAATTGCCAAGGGATTAGCGATGAAAATTAAATTAAGGTAAACTTAACCTTCCTTTTTTGTTGGTAATCTGCTGTTATTCCCCTTCTGATCCGCATATACACACACACATACACACATAATTTGTGTTTCATTCAATACACAATCATAATGTAAATACAGCACAATTAATATCAATACACACATCTCATAATCAACATATTATATTAATCACTCATCTCGTAATCAACATTCAATATTACATTTTTTTTCAAATAGAATATTTCTAATCATATTCTACTCTCGTTAATTTACATATGTTATAACAAGAAAATTAATACGGGGATTTTTGCCACAAGGACAAAAAGTTTGCTCAAAAGGACAAGAGCCAAAAAAATTGCCCAAAAGGACATTTTCTAGTAAAAATGGTGGAATTCAGGGGGGCCCTTGTTTTTCCACTTTACACTAAAAGTTAGCATTTTGAGCAAATTTTTTTACTCTTGTCCTTTTGGGCAAACTTTTTGTTTTTTTTTGTCCTTCACACAAGTTTCTTGAAATGAAACAAACCATATTCTCCAATCATAGCAACTTCTTCAATGTTTTCTCTTCTTTTTGTCCATTTTCTGCTTCTGTATGATCTTTAATAGCCTTTCGTTCTTCTCCACAACTTCTTTCTTCATACTATGTATGCATTAAAATCTCCTTATTAGGATCACACAATTGTTTTTTAAACGTTCATGTATGTTTTATAAGTTAACATATTTCAAACTAAATAATAAATAGTATGTTGCGCTTATGATAACATGAATAATATAAGGCTGATATGATAACTCACCTGGCCTCCACCTGTATCAGCTGAAGACCTAAGAGTATTAAAGTCGCGTGGTATTAATTAATAATTAGATAAAAGTAAGAGTAGAGATTCAAATTAATATTCAGAATGTGAGAAGGAAAGAATCTGAGATATCAGTGTCCACTACGTACGCATTACCTTACCTTTCTTTCACACTACAAATTTGACTTGTAACCCTTTTTTTAGTTTCCTCTTAATTTTTTTTTGTTTAGAAGACCAAGTAAATTGGACTTGAATACAACAAAGTATCTACACATACATTGTTATTAGACCATCCCAGCAAAGAAAGACATCACTTTCAACAGAGGTCGATGAGCCGAAATTTGAGTTCACGGTTGACTGACAATGTTAGTTTAGTGATCTTAACGGTCACTGATTTATCCGGTTTTATTAAGACTGCATAAGTACCTGACTCTAATAAAACCAGATAAATTGGAGCAAAGTTTATGCTCCACCGTGCTACACTGCTACCTCAGTTGATGATAACATGAATAATATAAGGCTGATATGAAAACTCACCTGGCCTCCACCTGTATTAGCAACCATCTCCGCAACAAAATGCAGAAAGTCATCACTACATCACCAAAGCAATCCTGAGCCAGCAATAAACAAACATGAGTAAAATAGCGGAAGATTAATTGAGCAGCAAAGTCTATAAGGGTTGATTCCAACAGAAAATCCTTGATCTATCCAAAACAGTGAAAAAAACTAAAAAAATAATTCAGAACAGTTAGTTGTAAGATGATGCAAGATTTACCAGAATAATTCTTCCTGCTTTACAAAATAATATAATGGTTATCGAAAGCGGAATTTTGGGCAATCTAAGAGAAAAACGAAGAGGGGTGAAAATGTTGTAAAGCCTAAAAATAGAAATAAATTTAAGCATTACCACTAGTGCTGCTAAGTGTTGGACTAAATCCATGAAGGTGTTATTTTGCCAGCTTTTGTTTTGTATACGATTGATGTCAGCAGAACTGGACGCTTACAGAAAACGGAAAATATTGGCTTACCTCTACCTTTAATGTTGTTCTCAATTTGGTAGCAAGACATAATGACCGTCAAACTAATCTATCGATTGACGTTTTGTGGAACTCGTTGCATGGACGCATCATTCGGTGCTACACTTGGGTGCTTAATCTACTGCCCTTTCACGATGCCAGATTTACCAGTAGTAACGGTTATTGAGTTGACCATATGCTACCCAGTAGGACTATTTTGATCACAAGCTAAATTCAGGTCAATGTATTTTTAATGTTGAATAACATAACTGTGCAATTTACTTCAATAGAACTAGGAATTCATCAAATCCAAGGTTTGCAATCATCGCGATCGCTACGGTGGAGGTCATATGTTACCTTGCTTATAAGCTTCCTACAAAATATAACAATATGAATTGTAATATAAGCGATAAAGTTAAATTTGGAATCAATAGGAGTAGGAAAAATGTGTATGTACTTGTGCAGATATCGCTTAAGGAACTGTACATTCAGTTTTTGATTTGGAAATCGTCTCCATATCGATTTGCATTGTACCGGGGTTGTCTGTATATCTTTCAAAGATATCTAAACACGTGAAAATGACTCATGAATTTATAATTTAATTTTTAGGATATATACTTTGCAAAATATACGTATCCTCGGGAACTGATAGCAAAAGGATCAGTGTTGGATGTGATTCTCTTACTTTAGCAGTGGGAGCATCAGCAAGTGCTGAATACGAGAATGTTTCAGTTCTATTTGAATTTTCTTCTATTTGAACTGCAGCAACTAAGAATTTAAGTGTATGTAGAAATATAATGAAAAAAGCTATTCAAATTTCAAAGTAATATCTATCCACGAATCAAATTAAATCTAAAATTTTATTGTACCAGAGCATGAGCTTCCGTTCTGATTATTCAAACATTCTCCTTTCCTGCCCAAGCTGTTGGCAATGGACTTTTATCATGATTGAAAACTATTGAAAATGTATAAATAAATTTAGGTTGACTTTTAATATGCATAAGAATCGAAAAAATAAAAGTGGAAGATGAATAAAGTAGTACCTTTCATTCATGCGCATCAAAACTTTGTCGGCTTCTTCTTTGCATATCTTTTTAGGTATACCCGTATGATAATTGAAACCTGAAATCATCATCCCAGATCGTGCTTCATACAGCTCAAATCAAGCAAGCGTATAAGGAACAAATGCAAAAGGTAATACAAATTAAATCTAAGGCAGAAATAAAATGAACAAGCTAATTGCACTACACCAAAATTTGCACTTAGAATGGACATCTGCAGGAAATGAAAACCATAGACGAAATGGATGAGTAACATGTTCAGGAAAAAATAAACTTTCAACAGGGGAATGAATATTCAAATCCAAATGATAAACCAAGCACAAATCCTATAAATTTTTTAAGGAGATGGAGAAATATAATATACCAATAGTCATAAGATGTGAGATTGCTTTTCCATATGAACAAGCAATACAATAAACATATGAACATAAAGCATGGCAATGTAGATTGCACAAATCTAATACGATAAGATTTGCTAATATAATAAACACAGATTGTGAAATATCTAATTTTGCTGGTTTCTGTGATTCCTACTGACTATGGTATGTTAAAACCTAGGATTCTACATAAAGCATAGCAATGTAGTAAAAAAAAGTATACTATCTGGATTCCATCAATTTATATAATTAATGAGCAACCATATGAACAAGCTCTTCTAACAACCAATTTAATATAAGAAATTCCATGGTTGTAACAAAAATGTTTATTGCACAAATAAATGATCGAAGCTTAAGCTCTTACTGGAAGTGCTTTCTCCCAATCTTGAGGCAGTTCATCGGAAATGATACTTTTCAACACCGCCGCATCTTCGGGAAATTCGCATCCAAAAGAATGTTAAACATGACTTTCTGAAGACGTGTGGGAGGCGGCGGAGGTTCTTAGGTATAAAGTTCAGGTTTGGGATTGGATGAACCTTCATGGTTGAATTGGCGAAATCCTAATTCAATTTAGGGTTACTGAGTAGATAATTTGGGGGAATTTGAAGGAATACTCCGATTTTCGCTTGGTTGATTAGAAAAAGTATCAAAATTCAATCTTCCAGAGAGAAATTGCAATACGTGAAAAACGACGTTTGTGGAATCGGAGTTGAAGCTGAAAAGTGTAAAGCGAATTACAGAAGAAGCACGATAGGGCGATCCGAAACAGAAGCATGGGAGGTATTCTGTTCGTTGGATCTATCAACTTTGAATGGTGATGAATGGGATTGTTTCCCATACGTGGATCTTTGTTGTACCCTATTCAAATCTGGGTTTTCTCTTTCAACATTTTTTAACATTAAATATAATTATTAATTATCAAATACTATACAATAAAAATGACTTCTTAATTATTACCAATTAGTTACTCCAAACTTGATTTATAATTAGCTAACTAATTCTTTTTCAAACTTAACCTCAGGCAAATGATGACTATGTGAAACGAACAGAGATATTTTACTTATGTATCTTTTTTACATAGGTCAGTTATGTATCTATTCTGTATTTTTAGTTTTCTATATATTTTACATTTTCAATTTTGTATATGTTCTATATTTTTAATTCAATATTTTCAATGTATTTTCAATTCTATATATACAATTTTTCATTCAAAGTACAATTAAAAATAAATAATTTCATACAAATATCATAAATTAAAAAAAAAACGATATAAAATACTAAATAAGCAAAGATTATTTTGCTAATTATAAATAAGCAATGATTATAAGTTATTTATTATAGAATGTAAATTATTATTTATTACAGAAAAATAATATAAAAATCTCTTGCAAATCTGTTGGAATTCTGCTGTAAAATAGCTTCGATAAATATCCGTCAGTATTCTGCCTGGATTTGCAGCGGAAAATAGCGATAGAAATTTTCCGTCGACAATTTGACGCAATTTGCAACGGTTTAGCGAGGGGTGACAGAAGACTACAGTAATAAATAAAAGGAAAAAAAGTTGAAAAAACAAAAAACTATCCCTTGCAGATCACATGGAAATCCGTCGCAGATTAGCAACGAAAATTTCCTAAATATTTGAAGCTAAATCAGTGTTTTCTTGTAGTGATGTTGCATGGCAACCGTATATATAATGTAACCTGCATAATACAATTTACTTTCTCTTACAAACAACAATTCACTTTTGTTCGATTTCATCATTTAGGGCAGATTCATCAGTCAGATTTCATCATTTGAATCTGACTCATCAAGGATCATTGTCGAACCTATTATTTGATATTTTTCTCCTGATTGATCAGTCATAGTGTCGTGCCTAGATAAACTGGCTGTAGCTGTGATCAACCATCAAGAGAAAGGTAAACACATCTAAATCCATCTCTACCAATTTTCTCTTGAAAAATTTCACAATCAAGAAAAGAGCATCAAGAAAAGTATCAGAATCGACTTCACTGAAAATTTGGAAGGAAATTTGATTTTCATCATTTAAAACCTTTCTACTGCTCAATTTCTTGACTACAAATTTGATTCTTGAGCAATTCGATTCAAAGTAAAGTAGATCATAGCGTATTAACTTATTTTTCTTGGATAATATCCTCACTGTTGCTAATGTAATGGCCAAAAGCAACACAGCATCATCTAAAAACATAGGGACCTCTTAAACATCATCTGCCGAACTATTAATCAAGAATGTAATAAGCCCTCAAAGCGAACTGATCAACGTTCATCTCAAAGAAAACAACTATCTTCTTTGGAGATTGCAAGTTGAAACAACAATTCAGGGATATGGCTTAGAAGGGTATGTTCTTGGAACATTGCCAATCCCTCCAATGTTTGTAACTGATGCAACAAGAAATATTGTTAATAATGAAGATTACGCAAAGTATCATAGGCAAGAAAGACTGATAGTTCCTGGTTATTATCATCTATAAGTCCAACTATACTGCCTCAAGTGGTAGGGTGTAAAAATGCCAATGAAATATGGTCAACAGTTGAAAACTTTTCAATACACAATCTACAGCAAAGGCATTATTCTATAAGAGAAAACTTTAGAACTGTAAGAAAGAAAGTGTGTGTATGAGTGAATACTTGGCAAAAGTCAAGAATATATGTAATATGTTGAAAGCAGCAGGAAGCAACATTGAAGAATCAGTACAGGTTCTGTGTCTTTTAAATGGTTTAGGTGACGAATATGAGGCTGTAGTACCCATTATAACAACACAAAAAGTTAAACCACCACTTGAAGAAGTTCATCCAATGCTACTTTCTCATGAAGCAAGAATCGACAACAAAAAGTCAAGTGATACTGACTATTCACTCAATTATGCTCCTAACAATCGAGGGATAGGTCAAGGCAATTGCAAGAATGAAAATCCTACCCAAAGAGTAGGTTACCCCCAAGAGGAAAAGGAAGGCGTAGATGGAATAATAACAACAAACCCAAGTGTCAAATTTGTGAAAGAGTTGGTAACACTACACTAAAGTGTTATTAAAGATTTTATAACAAATACACTGGAAATCAAGGAAATACCAGTCAAGGTGAAGGCAACCCTAATGCAAATATAGCACAAACTCGACAAGAATCATCAAATCAATCAAGTGGAAAATGGTGCAATCAAACAAAGAGTACTAGATCAGAATCAATACAGGATGACAATAGGTTTTTTAACTTAGGTGCAACTAATCACATGACTAACAATCTAGATAATCTCAATCTTGGAAATAAAGAATACAGAGGTAAACAATTAATAATCATGAGTGATGCTAAGTGTATTAGCATCTCTCATATAATGCAATTTTAAAAGGCATGAAACAATTATTTCTGAACAAACTGCTCAGGGTAACCAAAATTAAGAAAAATTTGATGAATGTGTCTCAATTCTCTAAAGACAACAATGTTTACTTTCAGTTTTATCCTAGCCACTGTGTTGTCAAATATATGATTGCTTCTGAATTTTTTTTGCAGGGTAATGAAGCAAATGGCTTATACAAGTTCAAATTTAGTGATCAACATAATCCAGCAAAAGAAAAACACTGTCTGACATCGATCATTCAGGATGAAAATAGTAATAATATTGTTTTTTTTCTATGGCATCATTAATTGAGTCACCCTAGTGTAAATGTAGTCAAAAATATTCTGAATAGCTACAATATTTCATATAAAGATGTTAATTACTTGCCCTATATTTGTACTTCATGTCAAATGGGTAAACATCATAAATTGCCATTTGATAATTCAATGATTACTTACTTTAAGCCAATTGATTTAATTGCTACTGATCCGTGGGGTCCAGCACCTATTACTTTTGATTTTGGATACAAGTATTATATCTCCTTTATTGATGCTCACTCTAGATATACGTTTATTTCCTAAAATCTAAGTTTGATACATATGATACAGTAATAAAATTTATGAATATGATAGAAAACCAATTAAATACTAGAGTGAAAATGATTCAGCCGGATGGTGGTACTGAGTATAAAACACTGATCAAATATTTTGATAGTAAGGGAATAATTCACATATTAACATGTCCCTATACATCTCAGCAAAACGGCCTAGCTGAAAGAAAGCATAGACATGTTGTAGAAAGTGGCTTAACTTTATTAGCTCAACCATCATTACCATTGAAATTTTGGTCAGATTCATTTAATATTGTCGTGTACTTAATCAATAGAATGCCAACAAGGGTGTTAAATAACATTAGCCCTATTGAAGTTCTATATAAAGCTAAGCCAAATTATCTTGATCTTAAACTATTTGGATGCTTATGCTTTTCTTATCTTAGATCATATAATGCAAACAAAGTAAATTTTAGATCAAAACCATGTACCTTTTTAGGTTATGTTGTAAAACAGAAGCGATATAGATGCATTGATGAGAATGGTAGAATTTTCATAAGCAGACATGTCACTTTTAATGAGAATATTTTTCCTCATGCTCATATTGATATCAAAACCACCAAGAAAGTAATAAAACAATATACTGAATTTCTTCAAATAGGAAGTGATCAAATGGTTGTTGATGCTCGAGAAATGAAGATTAATGAGGATGACCAACTCAGCAATGACCACACTAAATCATCTAGCCATGCCAGACTGCCACCTGAAAACGAAAATTATGAAAGTACAAGTTCAAACAGGCAACAAGTATCAAATGAAGACTCAATGGACTCACATGAAGACTCACCAGCCATTGAAGATAATTCAATGCAACCTGAACATCATACTCAATGACCACAAACTGCCGCTGGCCATCATATGATGATAAGAGCAAAAAGTGGAATATTTAAGCCAAAGGCTTATGTGGTTGCTGAAATCAAAGAAGAGCCTCTCACTATCAACCAGGCTATTAAACAGAAAGAGTGGAAAACTGCAATGAATGAAGAATTCAATGCCCTCATCAGAAATCAAACTTGGAGTCCTGTACCTTAACCGAAATAACAAAAATTTAATTGGATGTAAGTGACTTACAGAGTTCAAAAGAACCCAGATGGCACTATAAACAGATATAAAGAAAGACTGGTGGCTAAAGGTTTCACCCTCAGAGTACGGGTTTGACTACAATGAGACTTTCTCCCCAGTAGTCAAACCAATAACAATTACTTTAATATTCACCATTGCCCTCAAAAATCAGTGGAACATCCAACACTTAGATGTGAACAATGCATTCCTTAATGGAACGTTTAAAGAAGAGATTCACATGCAACAGCCTGAAGGATATATACAAGACTCCAACCTAGTTTGCAAGCTTAACATGACCATCTATGGTTTAAACAGGCACCCAGAGTTTGGTTTGACAAACTCAAATCAACTCTGAGTGCATTGGGTTACAGGCCCGCAAAATCCGATAAATTTTTATTTATTAAAATTACTCAAACATCTACTGTTTACATACTTGTTTATGTTGATGTAATAATTAAAGGAAACAGTGATGTGGAGATAGCAAACATTACCAAATAATTAAACAATGAGTTCTCAATTAAAGACCTGGGACAAATTACTTATTTTCTAGGAATTGAAGCTCAAAGAAACTCAAAGTCAGAAATGTTCTTGTTCAAAAAGAAGTATATAACAGAACTTCTTATGAAAACAGGCATGGTTGAGGTCAAATCTCAACCAAACCCTATGATATCTACTCAACACTACTCAAAAAGCAAGGGAGAAAACATAAATAGTATTAAACAATACAGGAGTGTTGTGGGAGCATTACGATATGCAACCATAACAAGGCTTGACGTATATCTTTCAGTGTTAACAAGGTATCTCAATTTTTGCAGGATCCTAAAGATGAATACTAGAGGGCAGTAAAAAGAATTTTGAGATACCTCAAAGGCACATTATACTATGGACTAACACTAGAAGGTGGAAATCACTCAAACATAACTGGATTCACAGACTCAGATTGGGCAGCAGACTAGATGACAGGAGATCTATCACAGGATGTTGTGTCTATATTGGTGACAATCTTATATATGGAGTTCTAAAAAGAAATCTACAATATCAAAGTCTAGTACTGAAGCCGAATATAGTAGTATTGCCAATGCAACAACAAAAATAATGTGGGTACAATCCATGTTCGCAGAATTACAACTCAATAACACATCAAAAGCAACTATTTGGCGTGACAATCAAAGTTCCATCTATATGTCTGCAAACCCCATTCAACATGATTGAACTAAACATATAAAAATTGATATCTACTTTGTTCGAGATCAAGTAAAGGAAGGGAAGCTGCAAATTAATTATATACCTTCATATCACCAAAAGGCAGACTATCTTACCAAGGCGTTGTCATCGAAGAAATTTACCAGACTACGTGAAGAATTGAAGATTCATCACTGTCTAGCTTCAAAGTCAACTGCAAGTTCAATTGGAAACATTCAACAACGACCCGCCTCAGATCTCAAGTTAAAGCCACAACCCCAGCAACGTTCTTTTTTAATTCATAGTAGCGAAGAGAAATTCGTTCATCGAAGTCAAATTTAGGGTTTCTGCTAACTCTACGTTTGAAGGGGTCAAATAAAATAAACGAATAGCTGTCGTTCTCTTAGAAAAAATACATTTTATATTATTTCATTGGGCTGTATTAAGGGCCTTGTAGCCCATCGCTTTTACCCATTGTTTTAATTCTATTTTGCCGAATGTTACATGGCAACTATATATATATATATATATATACACACACACATATGTAACTTGTATAGTCTTTAATTATCAATAATACAATTTACTTTCTCTTCCAAACAACAATCCACTTTTGTTCGATTATCAAATACAAAAATACAGGAAAATCAATAGTTACCATACAGATTCTAACGAAAATGCCGAGTGTAGCGGTGATATTCGGTTCAAACCGAATTAACCGACCAAACTGGTTTATTTCGGTCCATTCGGTTCAGTTTTAAAACTAAATCGGTTTTAATTCGGTTTGTAAAATATATATTTTTTGTTATCGGTTTAACCAAATTAACCGAACTTTTAATTTATTATCTAATTTTATGGTGTTGTAGTACCTTAAATAATTATTTTAATGATAGTATACAAAGGCATGTGTTGCAAATATGTCAAAATTTTATTATAAACATAAAATTTACTATATAAAATTAATCCAAATATGAATTTATGTTTTACTTTGAGTGAATTCATCATTTAAGTAATAACACATTATTCTAGTTCGATTAAATTTGTTACCGATCGATTTAACCGAAATTAGTTTGGTTCGGTTTGATTTGAAAAAAATTCGATTCCAATTCGATTTGAGTTTTTTTAGCTTCAAACCAACCGAACTGACAGAACGCTCATCCCTAGCCTAGCCAAGTGTTAGATCTTCATCTACTAAACTGGTCATGTGATTCACCTACTGTATGCGATAGAGAATGCTGCGTGTTTTCTCCAAGTTCACATTCAATTTTGGTTCTCTCTATTTTCAACACACACAAATATGGTTCCACTACACCATTCTCAAATACACTAATAAAACATATGCGTTACTGTATTCAATTTTGTATTATTACATAGGCCGGGCTTTCAGCCTAATATCCATCCGCATTGTTTTGTTGGCTATATCATTATAAATAGCCAACGTTATGTACATTCTTATTATTCGTTGATTACAATAAAGAATTACACAAGCATTTCTATTCAAATTTCCTCTATGGTATCAGAGCGTCTAACCTAGCGGTACAAATTCAAGATTACAAATACATATTCGAAAGAGAGTGTATTTGAGTTGATTCTCCTTATATAATCTTCATCACTGGAGATTATACCCCTCTCCGATCTGTATCAGTTCCTAATAGTCATATCTGATCTAGTATTGCCTCGCCAAGAGGTAGAATCCGAGTGTTTTCATCATTTTCCATGATCTTGGCTGCAATTCCAGCCATCTGACATCAGAGTCATCATTTGGCATGAGATCTGGTTGCACAAATCACTATTTCTGGTGATCTTGTCGTCCTAGAATCTCTTTTCCTTTTGTTGCACAGCCTCTCTGCTTGAGATCTGGTCGTAGAAACCACTTAGCAGTGTTTTTTGCCATCCAAGAATATCCTAATCATTCAAGAAAGCCTTTCCTGCGGCATTTTTTGTCCACCAAATGGTTGGAACTAATGAAGCAACACTCAACTCAGCTAATTCAGACACCAATCCACCAACCATACCTCCATCAAGCATACCTCCATCGCCAAGCTTCCAATTGATAAAACCCAAAAGCCACATAATCACCATTCCATTAGATGAGGATAATTGCATGTTTTGGAAATTTCAAGTGGAAGCAGCATTAAGAGGATATGGGCTTCTTGATTTCATCAAAGGGATAGTGTTAATCTCACCTGTAATGATTCACGACAAGGATGGAAACTTAGTCAGTAATGAAGATTACCTGAGATTTCAAAAGCAAGATAGTCTTCTTGTATCATGGTTAATATCATCCATAAGTGCAAACATGTTATCGCAAGTGATAGGATGCAATACATCTTTTGTAGTGTGGAATACTATTGAACAAATTTTCAGTGCACAATCAGCAGCAAGAGTTATGTTATACAGGAGACAGTTGCAATGCATAAGAAAAGATGAGATGTCCATGAATGACTACCTAACCAAGGTAAATACTCTATATGACAAGCTAAACTCTATTGGACATGTGATTAGTGAAAGTGAACAAGTCCTCTACATTACTGGAGGATTATATGAAGATTATGAATTGATAGTCACATTTATTGCTTCATAAACGACTGCACCTAATTTGTAATATGTGTGTTCATCTCTTCTTGCACATGAAGGAAGAGTTGAACAGAAAAGATCACCTCAGTCCGATTTTTTTTATCAAGTATGCCTCCACAGCAAGAAATAAAGGTTGGCTAGCAAACAGGAAATACTGGTCAAAATAGCAAACAAGAAAATCAGTTTTTCAGAGGTAATGCGGGCCAAAGAGGTAGAGGCAGAGGAGGAAGATTCAATAACAATAACAGGGTGAAATATCAGATTTTTGGAAAATTTGGACATGTTGCAAGCAGGTGTTATTTCAGTTTTAACACTGAATATAATGTGAATCAGCAGAACCAGGGAAATCAGAGAGCACCAAATGTTAATGTAACTCAAATGGAGCAACAAAGAACAAATGCTGAAGGGTCAAGATTGTAGACACAAGGTTCAATTAATGATGACTCCAACAAATCAAATGATATAAATCTTGATGATTGGTACCCAGATTTTGGAGCAACAAATCATGTCACTAACAATCTACAGAATCTAAACCTGGGAAACAAAAGCTATTCAGGTACATGTTATGTTTCAATGGGTAATGGTGAAATAGTTAGTATATCACATATAGGATGTGGTTACATTAATGGAAAAAGGGAACTCTATTTAAACAATTTACTTAGAGTGCCTAAGATTAAGAAAAACTTAATCAGTGTATCACAATTTGCTAATGATAACCGTGTACACTTTGAGTTTCACCTAAACTATTGCTTTGTTAGAGATTTACTGAATAAAAACATATTACTACAGAGTAGTTTGGATAAAGGGCTATACAAATTCAAGAACTTGAAGTCAAGACATGCCACTGATAATGGAAACCATTGCTATAATGTTGAATCTATTACTGATAATAATGACATGTATAAAACTTTTGATGAATGGCATTGTAAATTGGGACACCTAAATATTAAAACTGTTAAACATGTCATGAATGAAAATAAAAATGATTGCAAGTGTGTACCTAATAATTATATATGCAAATATTGCCAAATTGGCAAAAGCCACAAACTGCCCTTCACTGGGTCTGATACAAAATATAGCAGACCACTTGAACTCATTGCTGTAGACCTATGGGGTCCCTCCCCAGCAAAAACAGATCATGGATACAGGTATTATCTTTCCTTTGTTGATGCATTTACTAGGTATAGTTGGATATATCTACTTAACAATAGATCAGATGCATATAATATAACAATACAGTTTGTGACTCTTGTTGAAAAACAAACAAATTGCACTGTTCAAATTATGCAAACAGATGGTGGAGAAGAATTCATGCCACTAAAGAAATTCTTTGATAATAAAGGCATATTACATAGAATAACCTATCCACATACATCAGAACAAAATTAGCTTGTTGAGAGAAAACATAGGCACATTGTTGAAACTGGGCTCACATTGATATCACAATCTCAGTACCATTAAAATTTTGGTCAGAGGCTTTTATGACATCAGTGTATTTAATTAATAGAATGCCTACTAAAATTTTGAAATATAAAAGCCCATACGAAATGATGCATGGTGTAAAGCCAGATTATTCTTGGTTGAAAACTTTTGGTTGTCTATATTTTCCATGTCTCAGACCTTACAATAAGCATAAATTGAGTTTAAGATCAAGCCCCTGTACATTTCTGGGTTATGCAGAAAACCAGAAAGGGTATAAGTTCTTGAATGATAATGGGAGGTTATATATTTCAAGGCATGTTGTGTTTGATGAACATAAATTTCTTTTTTCAGAGAAAGATATTAAAACCACTAAAAGGATTGTTAACACTGACAGGTACATTATAGTACCACCAGAATTAATAGAAGACACGGTGTGTAACAACAAACAACAAATGTATAATGATGAAAAAGATGGAGAAAGTGTGCCTAGTACCAGGTCCAGCTACAGTCCAGAAAATTCTATAATTGGAGAAGGTGATACTAACTACAATACTGATGGCAATGAAAGCACTGATGTGGAAGGAGCTAATGGCAACATCAATACCACAACAAATTCAAGCAGTGAAGATGAATAGCATAATCAAAACAGACATCACATGATGACAAGAGCCAAACATGGTATATTCAAGCCTAAAATATATGCTACAACTATGGATGACAAAGAACCCATCAACTTCAATGAAGCAGTAAAGTGTCAAAAATGGAAAAATGTTATGGATGAGGAATATGCAGCTTTAATCAATAACAAAACTTGGAGCCTGGTTATTGCACCAAGTCATAAAAACATTATAGGGTGCAATTAGACCTACAGGTTGAAAAAGGCAGCAGATGGTAGCATACAAAAACACAAAGCCAGATTGGTGGCCAAGGGGTACACACTGGAATATGGTTTTGATTTCAAAGAGACCTTTTCCCCCTGTGGTCAAACACACTACAATAAGAATAATTATCTGTATTGCCCTACATAAACATTGGTGCATAAGACAACTTGATATTTGCAACGCATTTTTAAATGAGAACTACAAGAAGATTTATATATAGAGCAGTTAGATGGTTATAAAACTTCTCAAAATATGAATCTTGTTTGCAAGCTAAACAAGGCTATTTATGGGTTGAAGCAAGTATCAAGAGTCTGGTATGACAAACTTAAAAACACATTTATGAAACTGGGGTTCATTACAACCAAGTCAGACAAATCACTGCATATCAAAAGAAATGGGACTGATGTCACACTTATACTCGTATATGTTGATGACATTTTAATTACTGGAAGTAATCAAACAGAGATCAGCAAAATAGTGCAATACTTGAATCAAACTTTCTCCATCAAGGACTTGGGAAACTTAAATTACTTCTTGGGAATACAAGTTATTTAGAATTCTAAAAATGAGATTATGCTATCTCAAAGCAAGTACATTTCTGAATTACTTGTTCGAGCCAAAATGGATAAAGCTAAACCAATGCCAACCCCTATGATCAGTAATCTAAAGCTATCTAAACACAACGGGGAAGCAATTCAGAACGTCAAGGAATACAGAAGCATAGTGGGTGCACTGCAATACTTAACTGTTACCAGACCTGACATTTGCTACAGCGTGAATAAGGTTTGTCAATTCATGCAATCACCTCTTAATGAACATTGGACTGTCGTTAAGAGGATTCTACTACCTAAGTGGAATTATCAACCACGGAATCAAATTAACAGCAAGTAAAGAGTTAAATATTCAAGCTTACAGTGATTCAGATTTGGCGTCAGATCCAGATGATCGCAGATTGACATCTGGATATTGTGTGTTCATGGGGTCTAATCCAATATCTTGGTGCTCGAAGAAGCAGCCAACTATCTCTTGTTCGAGCACTGGAGCAGAGTATCGATCACTAGCGAGCACCACGGCAGAAGTTATGCGGATAAATTCACTACTTAGAGAGCTAGGGTTTCTTCCCCGCAAGAGACCGGTGGTCTGGTGTGACAACTTGAGCACGGTATCGCTTTCAGCCAACCCAATTCAACATGCTCGCACGAAACATATTGAAATTGATTTGTATTTCGTACGAGAGCAAACCACCTTGGAAATTTGGATGTAAATCATGTTCCTGCTCAATTCCAAAAAGCAGATGCTCTTACAAAGCCACTATCAGTGAAGAACTTTGTGAAATTTAGAGATGAAATGAAGATTGAAGACAGAGGCGGCACAAAAGGGAGAGAGCGAACCATAGATAAAATTGAGGGCGACTAATAAAACATATGTGTTACTCTATTCACTTTAGTATTATTACATAGGCTGGGCTTTCAGCCCAATATCCATCCGCATTGTTTTGTTGCGCACCAATTGTTCTGTCCCAAATTGAGTGTCCTACCATATCTCACTCAATCAGAGCCCCCTGATTTCCACCTTTTGCACTTAAATTCATGAATTGTTGGGGGACTTAAATGCAAAACAGCGAAAATCAGAGGATCTGATTGGAGGAACGCGGGGGGACAGTGGGAATGGGGACAGAAGAATTAGTCTCGTTTTGTTGGCTATGTATTATAAATAGTCAACGTTATGTACATTCTTATTATCCGTTGATTACAATAAAGAATTACACAAGCATTTCTTTTCAAATTTCCTTTATACACCATATCCATATTAATTCATTTTGTTTCTCTTAACATATTCAGATTAATATCCCAAACAAATGTTTTAGTGGTTGGCATCAAATAAACATATAAAAAATGCTGGAAAGTTTCAAAATAACTTATTTTCTTCAGATATAATGTTCATTGAGCAGATTAACTGAACAAAAGAAAGCTTCATTTGATTTTGATTTGTGCAACTCTAAAATCTGTGGACACATTAATGGACTGCAGCCAAAAAGAAAATAGTCAATCTTTTACGCCCACACCATCCCCACACACATATGCAGGGAGACAATTCCTTTAGATTGACATAAAATTTTGTCATATATTTTACCTAATACGTTGATTAATGTAAATTACATAATAAATGTTAATGTTGTCTATCTCTATTTCTTTGTTTTCCATACATTTCAAATCCTTAAAATAACAATACATAAAATCGCAGAATAGTAAGGTGAAATGTGAAGTGAAATGTTGACATAGGACATCAAAAATATCAACAATTCAGCATTAGGATTATTACGTAGTAGCAGTAATGCTCCCAGGTACCAATATCAGATGCAGTAATCCAAGAAAATTATATTATTATAAGTTAACTAATGAAGGTGTATGTGAACGCATTTATGCGTTGAAATAGATGAGAACAACGCACGAAACCAGACTATGTAACACATATTCATACTGTAATCAACAGATTAATATCTAGTTTTGAATAAGCATTTTGACATGGATGAGAATATCGGAAACCGACTTTAATTAAAAAAAACACTAATGCAATGTTCAAGTCAAAGCATAAGTACATTTACAAATTAGCAAGAATCTAAATGATGTACACTCAGCATATTCTTCAGTATAAAATACAGCAGTTGTTGCACTAGCATGTGAATTAGGATTTAAATTAATTTAGCAGATGAGAAACCGAGGCAATGAAATTCCAGGACGAGTGAAATTTGTAGGCTTGACCCAATCTAGAGAAAAATAAAATAAAAATCAAGCTATATTTCATATGGTGGAAGGCTCTATATATCTGTTTGGTACTCACGTTCACTGTTGACAACTAAAAGATATAATAATCTAGTATAAAACTTCATAAGCATAGGAGGAGACATGAGCAAATTATTTCATAGAAAAAAACTTAGCAAACCGTGCCAAGTACATTAATTAATAAGTAGAGAAGTGGACTTGAATTTTTGTTTGAAAGACAAGCACATGGCTATCTCTTTCACTCCATTGCGTATGTTAAATGCTTAATTAACATATACCAATTAAAGGATGATGTTGTGGAGAACGCAAGTTTAATGTACAGCTAAAACTAGAAACAATTTCATACGTGTATAATTTGAGTATCAAAGTACAAAGAATAAGCATATATATTCTATATTTGGTGATGTTCAATATAAAAATATTGTACAAGCAAAACATTCGTGGCAGTACAATATGCATTAATGCTACAACAGTGATTACTAATGGAAAAACAGAACAAAATTCGTTCACTTATTATTGAGGTTGGAAAAACATGCAGCTTTGCAAATCTGAATATGGAATATTAAAGCATCGTATTAAAGCAATAGCTAGGTACAGCAAAAGGTAAATCAATTTCAAAGAGATACAGCCATAAATATTCGAAGTATCTCGCATAGTTGCAGGAGGGATAGCATAATGTGCTTACCATTCAACGCTATTATCACATGACCATGCAACAATATTCCACGTTCCTTCTCTTCAAAGTAATAATACGGCTCTTTGGGCAGTTTGGTTGGGAATGAATAACATTGGTACGTACTGAGGCCATGTTTTTCATGCTCTGAATCAAGATGGTAGATCTATCTAAACCACTAAGTCATGACATGAGCTCTAAGTTATGAGCTAAACATTGCCATAACAGACAAGAAATGCATAAAACTATCAATATTGAGGAAAGTTTAGGTTGTTTCTTAATAAAAATGAACAATCATAAAAGAATGGTACAATTTGGAACAGTTTTTGATCCGTTCAAACCATTATAGAAAACAATGAACAACGTAATGTTAGATTTGTTTTCCCATATGGCCACACAGTAATTAGATTTGAGAAAAGATAAGAAGGAAAGAAAAATAATAACAAATAAATTTCTTTAAATGGAACTTCCATCAATTCCACCAAAAAAGGCTATAGAAGAAAGCCTTATATTTGAGAAGAAATCTCAAGCGTCAGACCCTAAACTTAATTAATTCTCCTTCACAAATAACCAATGAATCTTATACATACCTATTTATAATGATATTAACAAAATATTTTTAAGTTATTGGATACTTTTGTAGATCTTTCTTATTGTCTTCTCTTTAAAACAATAAAAATAAGCAATTGTTTACTCTTCAAAATCTGTAATATAGGTAAGCACATTTTAGTCACAATGCCACATAGAATTAATTTCTTCAAAATTTACCAAAGTATGAAATACTATATCACCAAAATCTAACAATTTCCACATTTACCATAAACGTCATTCAAGCTTTGCCTTTTACCATAAACGTCATTCAAGCTTTGCCTTGAACCTCAAACTCCAAATAATCTCCAATATTATCACTCAAACGACCATCCTATTCTTTTGATACTTAAATCCTTAAAAGTGCAGTGCTAGAGTTTCTGGACAGTGTATGGTGACCATTTACATAGGAAATAACTAAAACTAGACAGACCCTGTCATATATCTCATAGCACATCTAATAAAATATAATAGTAAAACATGCTGATATAAAATAGACGAGACGTTAAATAGCTGAAATAAATCCAAGAAATCAGAGTAATAGATACAAAACAACAAACTACAATGTCACAGAGTTATATAGAAGAAATAACTCCAACAAAAACTGTCTCTAGAGCAAAATGATAAAGATACTACTGAGCCTTATGGCAGTGAACAACGAAAAGAGGTAGAGTACGTATAAATAATACGTGAATAGCCTCATGCTCATCTCCCGATCATCTACTTGTGCTCGCTCCTAACCTGCCTTTTGTCTGCTCAAGTGAGAGCACTCAGAGTAAAAAGAAGCAAAAAATAAAAATCTAGATTAGATAAAGTCTAGTATAAGCGATAAAATCTCAAATGTAGAAATATGTAGAACACACAGTATGGTAAACCATATTTGACATGTTCCTTCATCCAAAGAGTAAGCACATAAAAGTATATACTATTCTAATAGAATCAGTTATATAAGTGCATACATCTGAGCACTGGGGGCGGGGGGAGGGGGGAGGAGGGGGGGTCCAAATGTCTGCATCTACAATATCTACATCTGTGTCAATGCTATATAAATCTAATGACATTCCCAAGGATGACGAATGACTAAACAAACATAACAAAGATCATTCATTCTTGGAGCGGGCGTGGTTCGGTCTGGTGTGGTTTGGATTCCGAACCATTTCCGCACCACATCAAATGGTTGATCAAAAATACAAACTATTATACTAACTATTCTAATGGTTTTGTTTCAGTTCGGTCTCGTTGTAATGCGGCTTGGTTTTGGTTCGGTCCGGTTTGAACCCGTATTAAATATAAAATAAGAGATTTACTTCCATCAACAATCAATTTACGATTGTGTGACGTGTTGCCACATAAAGGTTAAAATACACAGTGTTATCCTTAATTGAAAGAGTAGTTTTTAATTGTAAGAATACTTCAATTTTGCGTTCAATAAAAAGTGAAATTGTTTTAGCACATTAACCAAACATAAATATTAATTAATGCATAAACATAAAGTAAGATAACTCAAGTAAGATTACACTGAAACCATAAAATTTTCCTTCATGATTACAATTATTATTAATTTAACAACAACACACGTTGAAAGAAGCATATATATATATATATATCGGTAAAATAAAAAATTAGATAAGAATTAGTCATATTTTTAGCATAGATCACTTGTGCGAGAACTCGGTTCAGTTAAGTTTAATATGGTTGGGTCAACAATTCAAACCGCAACCAAAACGTATCATTATGAGTCGATTCAGTATGGGGAATTTGCTTTAAAAAGAGGTTTCGATCTGGTTTTTTGCACCGTTTTTGCTTTCAGGTCTGGGCGGTTTCCATGTTACGGTATGGTTTATGCCCACCCCTAATCTATCCTCACATTAATACACTTAATGCATTGGATATGTAGTATGTTTAGTTTCACTGTAACTGTACTGATCAGATCTGAAACGGTTTACATTAATCTGACAACCTCCATTTGTGGTTGAGAATGAACATAATTTGTATTTACGGGTCCCCTCTGAATAAACAACCTGTAATTTTGTTGGATATTCGATGAGCCTCCAAACTGGCTTGCAACCTGCATCAGGTCGTAGACATGATGGACGCTTTAGCCTCAGCTCTTCAAGTACCCGCCTGAGAATGCATACTAATGATCCCTTTCCTATAGGTATCTCCACTGTAGATCTATTCTGGGAATGTCTCCATACTCCATCCGAAGTCTTCTAGTCGGGAACTACCAAGACAATTACATCTGTCATCCAATTCTGCTTCCTAAAACACTCCTGAAAATTTTTCCTTCTTGACCCATAATCTATTGCTTGGCTTCTAGGAGTTTAATTGGTTGTTGTTGGAGTTATACCTTTCGAGTTTGAATGACCTTGGAACTACCGAAACAAGAAGTCTTCATGTTGATGTCGCAGCAAA
This sequence comes from Allium sativum, assembly GCA_030737875.1. NCBI lineage: Eukaryota > Viridiplantae > Streptophyta > Magnoliopsida > Asparagales > Amaryllidaceae > Allium > Allium sativum. Next base: position 4,956 of record JASFAX010002687.1, on the reverse strand, counting down.
GTATACCTCCTTGAACTACGACCATCCATCATAGAAGTCACGCCAAAGAACTATGTCGCTCGCATAGGGTCACCAGACCCCAACTCCACCCTATCTATAACACTCCACGTCCATTAATGTCACACTCAAAGGGAATGCATTAACTTTCATGGGGTATTATTGGTGAGTAGAACAGAATATAACAAGACAGATACATATATTGGTACTTGAAAATTTTCAAAACAACATTTATTGCAGCGGAGAAATAGTTTGATTACAGCAGTGTAATAAACCAACAGAAAAACCAAGTAAACTTAGTAACCATCTTGACAAATTGTTTTCTGAGTACATAAAATAAAAAGCATAACCCAAACACAAGTAGCCATAAAAGAGACGAGCTGAACTTTATTTTCAGCAATCCAAGCACTTCCAAAAGAGAGAGAAAGAGATCCAAGATCAAGTTCCACTAGTACTAGTCCCACCCTGAGAACCTGGGGAGGGGGGGGGGGAGGGCAAGGAAGAAAAGAGGCGAAAACAAGGGGGTCAGACATAAAGTCTGGTGAGTATAATAATTTTAACAATATAATTATTAAAGTAACTAGGATAAGGCATAAACTGGTAAAACAAGATTGATTGTGAAACAAGTGGGCATGACAAAGCAAACAGGAGGAATATTCTAGCGCTAATCTCGTTCCTAATCACTATAGGATAATTACTACACTGCACCAATGTTAATTACACCGCACCATTACTGTCACCCTAAAAGTTGATCCCGCCTACAGAACATAACAATGATAATGGTAGTTTCATGTACCCCTAGTTACCTTCATAGGTGTCGCCTGCCCATATCTCCACTAGTTGTACCCACTACCCCCATGCGATCAGCTCCCTAACTCGTAGATACCCGTGCTTGTCCCACAGTGCGGTGTATCACTCCCCAAAGTGGCAACCCGACACCACTAAAGATGCACGGCTTATATCTACATGATGCAACAACGTCTTACCTACCAGCCCAGACCCACGCACGAACATGACCCCGTTGGACTTGCGTTACCACCGCTAACCCGTTTTGACCTCTTACAATCAAACTCAATAAGCGTGTCCCGTCCTCGACTTGGGTCGAGCTCACAAAGATACTTACTGGGTTACTGGTTTGAAACGGGCCCCCAAGCCTGACACAAGCATTCCACGTAAGCTTGGTCCCTACTAAGGTTTCCCACTTAACCTCATTCATATTCGTGTCTTCTTACATGTTTCAACTTGGTTAAGTGTTTCTAATCGTATCTCACAATCCACCCAAGGCACCCACTTAACCCCTATGTCCCACCACATGTTTATCTGGTTAAGTGTTACTTAATTCATTATAACCGTAACCTTGTAAAGACCTCCCACATTAGACTGACATTTGCGGTTGCTGGATTTGCCGGGCAGGTCCGGGCAGTCTTATACCGCAAACGAGCCTAACCTCGTGTCTTTACAATTGTTACACATTTAGTTCATGCCTTCGACCTCTCACATTAGACCACCGTTTGTGGTCGCTGGATTTGTCGGGCGGGTCCGGGCAGTCTTACACCACAACGAGTCTAACCTCTTGTCTTAGGCGGTTAATTATTACACATATTTATTTAACCCCAAGTTGGATTAATATCCCTATTCAAATTTGTCAATAAATACCAAATTCATTTATGTCCATAATTGTCACCTAAATTGTGTCTATAAATTACAGGAATACAAATTATACCTATTAATGTCTCAAATTAATAATATGCCCTTTTTAAGGCCATTTATGCCAATTCACGATTATGCATTTTTAATATTTTCCCATCGTCCCCACGCTATTCATAAGTTTTAATATGGCTTATGTTGGACTTGCAATAGTCTAACTTATAAAAGGAAAACAACGTCACAACTTGCATAAAGCATAAAATAGATCTAAGAATCATGACATAAGTTTACATAGCCAATAACTTGCATATATGTGTATGGTTTTCCTATAACTTGCATATGAACAAACTAGCATATGATTCCCATACAAAACTAGCATAGGCAATTTGCATAACTATGTACTGTCATGGATCTAAATATAGATCTAAACATAAAGGTGTGAACTTGCATTTGGATCTAAACATAAAGATGTGAACTTGCATATGGATCTAAACATAAAGACTAATGTCACATGTTTGCATATAAACTGGTATATGTATCTACATGATTCACATATGTTTTTACATCCCATCTTGCATAAGATTCACATATGTCTTAATATCCCAAACTTGCATAAGATTCATATATGTTTTAGCATCCCAAACTTGCATATAATTCATATAAGAATATATAGTCCAATCATCACAAACTTGCACATATAAGAACATGTAATCCATCATCACAAACTTGCATATAATTCATATAAGAACATGTAATCCAACATCACAAACTTGCATATAATTCATATAAGAATATATAGTCCAACATCACAAACTTGCATATAATTCAACATCACATGATTCAAAATCATATTCTCATAATCCCAATTATAACTTATCATAATTAAATTAATTAATCAATTTGTGAAAGATATTATAATCACAAACAAAAGAATTGTCTTGTCTTTCTGGAATCTGTATTCTGAAACTAAATTGCTCGCCTTTGATGTAGACTAATCCTTAATTAGATTAGATTTGATTTTTGATTCTTGCTTAAATCTTGTTCTTGAGTTGAAAGAGACGGCGGCTACTCTAGGTTCTCCATTGACGGCATGGCGGCTCTTGGTATGAATTAGTATGATTTTAGGTTAAGATTTAGGTTGCTTATATAGAATTTTAATTGATTAAGAGCCGTCCGATTAACCTAGAATCAGTCAAGACCATCCAGTCAAGATAGAATAACACATCAGCCCTAATGACTCAGCAATAGGTCAAAACAGCGTTATCTTTCAGATCTTCCTGGGGGGCTAGGTCGACTCCTTGGTCGACCCCTATGTCAACCCCCAGGTCGACCTGTAGGTAGGTCGACACTAGGGTCGACCCCCTGGTCGACCTGGCCTGGGGCGGGAATTTTCCTGCCCTGCCCTCTTCTGTGTTTAAATTTGAATTTTGAATTTTTGAAACTTCCGAAGGCCATAACTTCTTCATACGAAGTCGAATTCATGCAAACTCGGACTCTGTCTCAACCAGAATTCCGAGACGAACGCAATGGCATAACCCGTTTCCCTTAATTATCACATTTATAATTAAGTATTCTTTAAATTCATTACTTTAGGGTTTACAGAAAATACGGAGTGTTACGCTATCTAGATTGGTGTAACCACACCGATCTGGGTTGGTACTGATCTCCATAGTTGGGATCGGTGTTGGACCGATCTAATCGGGATCAGTGTAACCACATTAATCTAGTTTTGTATACCTAGATTAGTATTGTTGTACCAATCGGGTTTGGCTATCGATACTTTGTCGATCCTTCCCTCATACCTTCCCGATCCGATGGTGCCAATTCCATGTCGATCTGATCCAAGACAACAAGTGTGCCGATCTGATCCCCTGAAGCCCCATACTAATTTGGGCAGAAGGCTTATACCAGTCTGAATTTTTTCCACCATATCTCCTTCGTTATCGACCCAATCGACTTGAAATTTGAAACGTAGATTACGCAGGATATTCTGTACCTTTCATAAAAATTTAAGCCAATTCTGAATAGTTTTGAATTTTTTCCGATCCGAACTTATCTGACCCCCACTCCCCTGTACAAACTCCAGACGACTCCAAAATTTTCACACCACCTCTAGAAATATTCCAACTCATCCCCTTCAAATTTAGTATGATTATGAGCAATTATAGTTTATGGACTTTTTTTGCAAAATCCTTGTTCTGGGTCGCCAATCGCAGACCTTTTCAAACCACAACAATTCAAACAGTAAAATCATCCAAAATAACATGCACTAGCAATTAATTACTCCAAATTTTTATAAAGCCTAGATTTAAAACAAAGATAACAGATTTTCACAAATCTACAAGCGTTTTCATAGGAAAATGCAAAAATCTAATTCCTAACCATTTAAATTCACAATTTTAATCTAAAGTTGCAAGATTCTAACATAATTAACTTTTTCAGAATTATTTTAAGATTAAGAAGTTTTGAATTCTTTAAACAAGATAAGCATCACTATCATGTGTCTATGAAATTTCAAATATGAATAGAATTACTGAAACTGAATTGAACTCCCCTCCTAGTAATTACAGATATGTCACTCTAGTCTGGATCTATTAATCTATATATTTTGATTTAAATTTTATGGAGAAATTTAGGTTCTGGATCTGGAAAATTTGTTTTAATAAAGGTAGAAGCTTTGTGAAGAAGGGGAAGAAAATGAAATGATAAAAATAAGTTATATTAACTTATTTCAACCCTTTATCATTCTAATCCAAAAATCCAAGCTATACCTTCCTGTAAATGGGTCTAGATGGATGAAAATGGGATGTTTAAGTCCTAAAATTACTTCAAAAGTCGTATTTTGTCCGTGTTCAATGTATAACCACTCTACGAAAAGGGAAACCATCATCCTGATCCATGGAAGTGGTTTCGAATAAAAATTCCACTCCAATCAAACATTATGGACGAAATAAGATTTCATCAAGGGAAGACGGTCATAGAAAAATCTAAGAAAGAATTTAAAAGTGAAAAAGGCCTTTAATAGCCATCTCTCTAAATTACAGAATGAAACAAACTAATATGAAAATAATATTATTCATTTATGCATTAAAAATGCGCGAAACTACGGGCCATTACATTCTCTCCCATTAACGAATTTAGCCGTTGAAATTCAACAAACGAGTCGATAGGGTCATTCTGCAATCCTAACAACCATATGCAATCATCAAAAGTCAAACATACATTCATAGCAACCAAAAGGAGAAGAGAACAAACTAATCCTATTCTAGCATGCAGGATATTGTCCTAAGGCACATTAAAGACATCTCATAT
>JASFAX010002686.1:0-45037 GCA_030737875.1 Allium sativum | reverse complement strand
GAGCTTGTACAGAGCCTGACTGAGTTGAGCTGTTTCCTCCTTGTGGACCTGGGGGGGGGGGAACGAAAGAAAAGAAGACGAAAAGAAAATAGGGTCAGACATAAAGCCTGAGTAAATCTAGTAACGCTTCAGTATGTGAATAAGAAAAGGGCGTGATAGATATATACTGAAAATAGGATGGTGTCACAAGCTAAGGAAGTGTCGAATGCACCATCGCACCCATACTATATCTCTGCATCTACTTAAGTTTATTCTAACTGGCACCCCATGGTGAGGGTGAAGTGATCCTCATTTTTGAAAGATCGGCTCCTATTCGCGTTAACATGTGTCATACGACCCCCAAGAATTATAGATACCTATGCTGGTCCTACCAGGGGGTGTATCAAGACCCATGGTGGCGGCCCCGACACAAAACTAGAAGACATAGGTTATACTACTGGTGTCCCCAGTGCCCTGGTTGTCTGCTCCAGAGTGTGTGCATGCCTGCACCCCGTTAGACCTGCACTGTGCACCCACCGCCATCGTTTGACCGCTTACAATCTGCCCAGTAATCGTGCCCACCCTGCCTAGTTTCAGGGTACCGTTGATACCTAACTTAGGTTACTGCTGAAACGGGTCCCACGTTACCAGGATTTTCTAGTCAAACATGTTAAGTGGTTAAGTGTCTGTATTTACCTAACCCCACCCATCGACTCTTGTTAACATGTTGAATTTGGTTAAGTGTTATAGTTGACTTAACCCTACCATCTGTCCTTAGCCTCTTAGGAGCACCTGACCACTCACATTAGACAGGTATTGCTACGGTTACTGGATATGCTGGTCGGTTCCGGGCAGGTTTACACCGTAGCTCAGTCTAACCTCGGGTCATTATTGGGCTCAATGCTTAGCCACCCACATTGGATAGGTATTGTTTTGACTACTGGACAGCCGGGCGGTTCCGAGCAGGTTTACATCACAACTCAATCCAACCTCGGGTTAAGCATGTCGTGTTTTCTAAATTTACATATTTTATTATTTCTCAAATATATATGTAAACGTCATATCTTTTATTTTTGGGTATATTAATTCATACCGCTTTAAATGTCATTGTCATTGGCATGTGCCAAACATGCCAACATATATTTTCATGTTTTACACCCAACGCTATTACCCCCGTTTATACGTTCGCAATGTTATAACAAGTGTTGGGCTCGACACAATTCAGCCCAACCTTATGAGCGTAAGAAAAGGGGAAATCAAGAACTTGTAATATTTTTCAACATATAAGGGTGTGTGGCGCATCAACTTGCAATTTAGCGATACTAGTATAAATGATGGGTCATGTGAACTTGCATTCAAATCAAAATATTACTAAGTAGGTGACATATGAGATGGCATAGTTTAGGCTAATACAAACTTGTGTTTTTAAACATGTTAAATTTGGCATAATGTCAAACACAAGACTAGCATGATGTATGTTCACCAAAATGTACAATTTTAACATCTAATCATATAGCCTATGAACTTGCATAGTTTATGAAACATAGATCCAATTATACTTGCAAATAGACAAAATCTTACAAAGTTTATGAAAAATAGATCCAATTATACTTGCAAATAAACAAAATCTTGCATAGTTTATGAAACATAGATCTACTTATACTTGATGAAACATAGGTCCAATTATACTTGCAAATGAACTTGCATAGTTTATGAAACATAGATCTAATTATACTTGCAAATAAACATAAGAACAATATTATAGGTTTTGGATCAAAAAGGTCTATAACATGTTTACATAAATTCCAACTTAGACATAGTCCATGCCATTGCCATATACATAAAATGACCAAATTCTAATTTTCGCCACAAACTTGCAAGTACAATCGTTCAATAGGCTTGCATCAATCAATTTTATGCCACAAACATCAATACATAAGTCGTGATAGAACCATCACAATACATAGAATAATAACACAATTCTATTTTCATATACATCGAATCACATCACAGCTTTTATTCATATTCTGAAAGGTTACTATACTTACAACGTGTGATGAATTCTTGTTTTCTGATTTCTGTTATTCTGATTTGGAGATGCTCGAGATGCTCTCCTTTGGGTAGCAAAGTTGCGTTGAATGATTTGATTAAGCTTTGATCTTCTTTTAATTTGATTCGTCTCTTAGGCTTGTTGGCTTGTCTCTAGGGTTTCTAATTGATGGCCATTCCTAGTTCCTTTCCAGCAGCATGACGGCTATTGTATTCTATTATTTGTGTGAGTTTAGGGTTAGGTTTGAGTTGTATTTATAGGATTTCAATCTAATTAGAGCCGTCGATGAAGCTAGAGTGAATCCAGACCATCCATCTCAAGAGAAGCCAGTCAAAAAGTGACATGTAAGCCCTAGTGACTTAGCCAAGCATCAGAATTCGACCAGACCCTGATCAGGCCAGCCAAGACCTGACCAGCAGGTCATTCTGACCTGGGCGCACTTGGCAGGTGCGCCAGGCCAAAAATGTACTGGCGCATTTCCCAAGTGCGCCAGTTCATTTCTGTTCTGGCGCACTTCCCAAGTGCGCTAGTGCATTCTGACCCGTTTTCTGGCTTTTCTGCCCAACTTCGTTCGTCCATATCTTCTTCATACGATATCCGTTTTTCGCAAACTTGGACTCTATCTCTAGCAGAATTTCGAGACGAACGCAATGGCCTAACCCATTTCCCTTGATTTCATCATTTATAATTAATTATACTTTAATTCGTGAAGCTTAACGTTATAGAATTCACGGGGTGTTACATTCTCCCCCACTTAAAAGGATTTTGTCCTCGAAATCTTCAAGTTAGGAAGAATGTATATCCCACCATCCAACAGTCCGTCTACTCAACCAACAAACACAGACATCCACTTTCCTTAAAAGACTTCTAATGTTTCATGATCATATGCATAGTGTGTGTACATGTCCTTATCTAAAGCAGAAATCAGGCGGTCTACTGATTCAGTTGACCTCCTTAATGCGAATCATGTAAGTGTCATGAATCCATTATGTATGCAAATTTTTCCTACTCATAATTCTACATGAGTGCACAACTATTCATACAAATGCGACGTCCATATGACAGCATATCAAGTTTACAACCATATACAAATAAGAATACATATATGCATATGCAGTATGAAGTGATTGAGCCGATCTAAGACCTAGGTTGTGTGTGTATATGCATCCACGAGCAACCACTTGCAACCACTTGCAGCCATCAACCATAACATGTTTCAAATACATGTTTACATCCAAAGGGGTTTCTACCTAAGGATAAAGGATAATATCGAGGAGATATACCTAAAAAGTTAGATACAAGCACAACTTAAGAAAAAGAGAGGTCAAAGATGTACCCTCAAAATGAAAAGGGTATGTCGCGCGTATTCTATCCTCAGTTTCCCAAGTCGCGTCTTCCTCGGCGTCGCTCCACTGAACCTTAACGAGTTTGACTTCGCGGTTGCGTAGCTTTTTCACTTCAGTTCCTATGATGCGGGTTGGAACTCTCCTCACAGTTGCTTCGCGTTCCACTTCGGCTTCTTCTAGAATGCTTGGCTCCACCACTTGCGCTGATTCATGTAGACATTTCCTGTAATGTCCCGCATTTTTACCGGTCCGTAATTGAATATTTAAATCAGTTTAAATATTGAATTCTTAATATAAGTGGATTTATATATTAATTAAAACGGAGTTGAACGTATAAAAATATATATTAAATATAATCGAGCTCATAACGACGCTGCAGTTCGTAATTTAACGTTCTGAACTTCAAATGAGTGTACAAGACTCGTTTTAAATCGGATTTCTGCGAAACAAGAAACGTTGGAATCTGTTGAACTGTATCTTTCTGACAGAAGTGAAATATTGAGATTTCTTCGTAGAGATTGCAAGATATGTCAAAATCAAATATTCAGAAAGTCGCTATGAAATCGTATATCGACCATAACGGTTTATTTGAAATAACTTCTTATCGGTTTCGAATTTAGACAAGGTTCTTTTGAGACGTAGTGATAATTAAATTTTTAGAATTTTACTGTAATTTTTAATTAATTAAATAAGCAACTTTTTATTTGGAGTATTTCGCACCCTATATCGATATTTTGGGGTTTCACAATATGAGTTAACCTACCGATATTATTATATTTTTGGGATCGTGACACCTCGTTGAGCACGACCGTATTCTTACTTCTGTCCGTACGTGAACAGAATTGGGTATATCGGGTATATAACTCTTTAAAACAAGTATTTTGCAATTCCCTTATCGCAGTGACCTAAGGAAATAGGAAATAGCAACCTAATGAAGTGGAAATACATGGCAGACTTTGATGAAGCGAAAGCAAATGTACTCTTTGTCCCACTCAGTACATAGCAATGAGCTGCAAACTACTACAAACAAGCACGTTTCATTTAAAAATTCATGAGAGGCCTATCAAGTACAAAGCACAAATATTTATTATATCGACATATCTGTATATACTATTGTTTGCTTGAGGTCATCAACCGCATTGAAATTGTTTTGTATAAATGTCACTATCAGTCTACTTTCAAATAGCTAAATGCTTAGACCACCAACGCTCCGAGCTTTGTAATATGCCTACCCTGCACATGCCAATAAACTCAACATAGTCACGTGGCCTCATCTTTCTTTTAGACGACCTATATGACCCTATGACTTCACGCTTAAGCTTCACATATCCAGTGTTTCACACATCTGCAAACCTATACTCTTTCTTTTCCACTTCGTGTCGAGTGCCACAGACCCATCTGCTCCTGAATCCTGATACTTCACATCAATGTAACCACTCAGTCGACCTACCCCTATGCCTACAGCTACCGTATATGCTAATACGTGCATGCCAAGTTTTATCTATCTATTTATACAAGCTTCTGTCATTCGTTTTGCTCATCTCCTGAACCAACTGGTGAAAAAAAATATAAATAAATAAAACACAACAGGTCATAGAATGGGAGGGGGAAGCTTCTTGAAGTCGGTTGTCTATAGGAATGGAGGATGGTGCTGAAATGAGAAGCACAGGCGGGTTATTACATTTAAATGGGATGATGAAGGGAGGCTGGTGCGGTGGAGTTTTTGAAAAAAATGATTATGTTGGTCTCGGTTTGAGAGGAGCGTTTGGCAAAGAGGAATGTGGTGTTGAGTTCGGTGACATGCATCAGCATGTGGTGAAACGTGGAATGTCGTGTGGGATGGATTTGCGTTGGTGAAGAGATTTGAGGATGGAGTATCAGAAGATGATTCATGTAGCAGACTCGTGGGTTAGTAGCATGGCATTGGGTCACGTTTAAATGGGAAGGCCCACATATAAAAGAAAAATGAAAATGACAGATAAAGAGAAGAAGAGGGAGGTAGCTTATACGGTATGGTGATAAATTATATAAGAAAAAAAAGGGAAATATGGGAGGGAAGGAGTATGGCATGTTTACTGGAAACAGTGCTGGTGATGATCTGAAGTGTCTGGATGGCTTGGTTATCAAATATAAGTAGTTCGGAGAAAAGGGAAACGTGAGAGGTGACAAGGAAATATGGCCAAACAAGGAATTTTGGAAGAAACCAATATAGATGGGGCGTGAGGTGTATAGTAAAGCAACAGGAGGGAGATATTTTGGAAGTTGGAATAATTTAGGAGGCGGGCGTCGTTCGTGGGTCGAATAAACATTGAATTGCGAACGGATCGATTCATTGAAACCGTAGGAAGACAGACTACACTATGAAGCTGGTTCCGAACCATTTGGGGAGCTCTTTAATGGTAGAATAAAACGGCTGATGAGATTTACTGACGCAAATCGTTATTTAACGGTTAACGCGCAAAGGTGAGTAAATTCACTAACTCTGTTTTATTTAAAATATTTTATTTATAATGGTTGAATGCTGTGTGATGATTGTTTAGGCAGATTATGGTTAAATTGGTTGAAATATTATATATCGTTGCATATGTACCCATCACCGGTTGGATATTGATTCCATCAGTATGGAATCAGTGATAATTGTTTGACTAACATTTGTGGATGCGGAAACCGGTAGGAGGAATTCAACCGGATTCTTCAATAATTATATGTACTGTTTATGCACTGTTTGAACTGTGTTGAATGGAAGTTCAACGTTATGTTGATTTAGTAAATAAACGATATTGATTTAGAAAGTGGCAACAGTCGACCATAAACACATCGTTTTGTTAAGAAATTGGTTGACTGTCAAGCAAACCAACGAAGTTCAATTATAAAAATTATATCTTTATAATTGAAGCAAAATTTTAAATTTTAATAGAAGTTCTATTATAAACTGGTATTTTTAATACCGTGAGTTAGATATAAATTGATTCGAGTTTAAATAGGAAGAATCGATTATTTATTATTTCTAAATAACATAAATTTGATTAAACAAGGAGGCGATGACTTGTTTTAAGTATATCAAAAACAAATAGTCGATTTTAAAGATGCTTATGAAATAAAGTATAATTCTATGTTTGGAGTATGATTGTATTTGAAATAAGGGTAGTAAAACGAGTCTAGATTTCCTATTGCGAAATGATATTTTAATAAAAGTGAATAGTGGTCAGAAAGTAAACATTTTGTAAGTAGATATTTCTATTTGTGTTAAACTAAATTGATCTGATTAACGAGAGGTTTAGAAATGGAGTTTTGAAATGTTTTTTCCAACATTAATAATGTGTATTTTCTAAAAGTACAGAAAATAAGGAAGGTAAGGAAGATGGAAATGTTCCAGATATTAAATAAATGTATATCTTCTAGAATGTGGGTGAACAAGTGCTATAATATTTGGAAATGGGTTTTTCAAAGAAGTATGAGGTTAAACAGTTTTGGAAATATCTAGGAAAATATGAATAATGAAATATTAGAAAGTGCCGAGATTGTGAAATGGTTTGATGGATGTTTATTTTCAAAACACCGACTATCAAAGATTGTTGTAACGAAAAGAGATATCAAGATTTTTGTAACGAAAAAGAGATATCAAGATTTTTGGTAATTAAAAGAGATGTCAAGAATTTGTAACGGAAAGAGGTGTTGGGATTAATTATAAAGTGGAATATAGTAGCATATTGCAAGTTTCAGAACTATAGCAGTAAAGTAACGCGGTTGACTAGGCTTAAGCGTGACTGTTATGTCAAGATTAGTTATAAAGGGATATAGCAGTGTATAGCTAGTTGAACTGTAACGATAAATGAAACGCTGTTAACCAAACTTAAGCGTGATGTTTATATACAGTAGCACTTCCTAGGGAAGGAAAACAGTGTGTTGAAATTCACTTATTCAAAAGTAATAAGTAATGACGTTTGTCCGAAGAAATATAAGAACGAATGTTAAATAAAAGGTGCCTGTGATTTGTGTGATATTGGTTGTACACTGAATGGATGTTGTTTTTACTTCGATAGTTAAATAACCGACTATCGAAGTGTTTTTGACCCTCGTTGTCAATACGGGGAGACCGGTTGGATATATTATCCGAGAACCACTCCGTATAGGCATAAGCGCTGCAAATTTGATTATGCTGAAGAAAATTGAAGACGGAGTGAAATGCTAGGGTCGTCCTGTTTCAGAATGGTGTTTTCTGTTTGTCCAGTCCCAGGGCAACTTGTATGGACGAATGTCTGACAGAGTATTCCTAACGGTCACATAAGACGATCTTTTCAAGGTATTACGTCTGGTGGCAGAGGAATTCGTTTCTCTTAGCTTTTATACCCGTAATATTCTTGGGAATATCAACTAGTGATTTGACGGGTTTGACGATGTGGCATTCAAAGTGAATGGTGATCAGATGTTCTAAAAGGTAGGCGTAGCCTCAAGCTTCACAACCGGGAAATGACAAAAATCGGGCAGGCAGCATGGCTATGTGGGTCGCTCCCATTAGGGTGTATAATCACCTATCTAGAGAAATTCCTTTTGTTTCTAAATCTATCGATTCTGCCCATTCGGGAACGGTGGTTTGAGTCCAACCGTTGGTGATATACATTCGATACACTCAAGCGAAATGAGTGGTCGGTCATGTGTGGGTCGGGTTGCAAAACGTTCTTGTTGAACCCAGGTGTATTCGCCTCTAGAGATACATCATCGGAAGGTGGTCCCATACCTTGTCATTGTTGGAATCCAATCTCCAATAAGCGCCCTGCGGGTTTTGATTGTATACTATATATGTGGAGCGTGAGATGCAAGCGTTCCACTAGATTGTTATTTATTTGTATTTAGACATTATTATAATATCAGAAGAGATATTGATTTTAAAAGTGTTTTGGGTTATAGTAAGGTAAAAACCGTCCATGTTTATGTGTGGATTGGTCTTACTATTATCCTTTTTGTTTCAAAAAGGATTTTCAAAGTTAAGCCATATGGTTGGAATTTACTCACACCAGTCCCATGACTGACCCAGAGTTTATTTTGTTTGTTTTCCCTAAACTCTTGGGTGCCCAAATTTGTACGGGCAGTCAAGTGTTTCAGGCTTCTACAGATACGCTTGAAGGAGATAAAAGCAGAAGGCTTCACCGTTAGAGACTATTTCCGCTGTGATATGATGTATTGTACTCTGATAATGGTATGTATATACAATACAGTTTTGTATTTCAAAGTTATGTTATATAATATATTTTATTCGTTCCGCTGTGAGATTCGTGTTTACTCTGATTCTGCTCAGTTGTTGTCTTCTTCTTCTTCTCCTATTCTATTAGTTCTATCTTTTCTATCTCATCCACTAACTTCTTTCTATTAATGGTCCGGTGTTTTCGATGTCTGAACAGTCGACGCTGGGTTTTGTGTCGATTTTCGGAGTCAAAAATCTCTGGGTCGTTACAGTGGTATCAGAGCATAAGGTTAAGTGATTACCTTGGCTCTGTGGCGTGACTCAATAGAGATAAGGTTAGCAGTACCCTAGATTGAGTTTGAGTGTATATATATGAGCGCGTATTTGTAAATTAATATAAAAACTGTTTTATATCGTGTTGACTGGTCAGTCGAGAGGTTTATGAATTCTGGTCGAAACAGTAATGCAAACTGTATCGATAGGTGTTTCTAAACTCTTGAATAGAGCAATTCGACACGGTATGTTTTGGAGAAAAGGGTAAATGAAATAATCTTACCCGAAATATATTTTGATATAAAGAAAGCATATATATTGGAATTATCTAGTATATATTGAATGCGTTGGTTGAAATTATAATCAAATAGGGTGATAAGTGAAGTGATTATAGATAACCAATGAATATAATCAGATGAACTGAATCTGAATTTAAACCAGAATTGAAATAAAACTCTAGAAATTTGGAAAGAAGTTGGAAATAATGTTTGGGTTCAATATATGGAATTTTAAGATCCTGGGGGAAATTTTGAAATATTATCCAAGTTTCGAAAAGATATTTTTGAAGTAATTTCAAATAAAAGTATTTGAATATGAGTTTTGAAAGTGATATAGTATTGAACTCACTTTGATCGCTGGGAAATGAATTCCGATGATGAAGTCGACCATTATCTGTATTCATTTTCGAGTGCTAAGTGACGGATTACTACCAAAAGGTTTTGTTTTTGAAGTGTTTTGGGAAAACACATTGTCAGAAATTCAAATGTTTGAATGGCCATGTTGTAGGTATATATGTGTATATGATCTCAAACTGATTGGAAATGAAAATCCCAGGTATTTGATTTCTGAAATTTAAATTTTTCTTATGAAGTATATAAATAATGAATTTGACTAAGTCAAATAAAATTTGAGTTGAATTGAAGCCAAGTAGGTGGAAAATGCACTAGAATAAGGATTTGATTTGGCAAAGTAGTTGAGTTGTGGAACCGAACTTGGTTGGGAAATTTGATTATTTGGAATTGGAATTGAACTGGAGTTTGAAAAGAAATTTGAGTCGGGATGTAAGAAAATTATTGATTGAAGATAAACTGACTCGAGATCAGTTGGAGATGTATTCAGGTATGCTGAATGGATTGCAAATGGAAGCGAGAAAGTTAGATGCCCGATAAAGGGAGAAGGCCCAGAGTGGCGTGTGGTAGTAGTACCGAATGAACCGTGCAACAGAGAGACTGATGAAATTCTCTGAAAATTAAAGTGTTAGAAAATTTTCCGAATTTTGAAAATTTTCGTTACAAAAGAAGGGAATTAATATTTTGATCAGTTTAGTTGAAAACTGAAATTATGAAGTAAACCAAAAAGATTTTAACCTGTTTGCAACAGAGATTGTAGCATTTTCCCCATCTTAGCAATTTCGAGGACGAAATTATTTTAAGGGGGAAGGAATGTAATGTCCCGCATTTTTACCGGTCCGTAATTGAATATTTAAATCAGTTTAAATATTGAATTCTTAATATAAGTGGATTTATATATTAATTAAAACGGAGTTGAACGTATAAAAATATATATTAAATATAATCGAGCTCATAACGACGCTGCAGTTCGTAATTTAACGTTCTGAACTTCAAATGAGTGTACAAGACTCGTTTTAAATCGGATTTCTGCGAAACAAGAAACGTTGGAATCTGTTGAACTGTATCTTTCTGACAGAAGTGAAATATTGAGATTTCGTCGTAGAGATTGCAAGATATGTCAAAATCAAATATTCAGAAAGTCGCTATGAAATCGTATATCGACCATAACGGTTTATTTGAAATAACTTCTTATCGGTTTCGAATTTAGACAAGGTTCTTTTGAGACGTAGTGATAATTAAATTTTTAGAATTTTACTGTAATTTTTAATTAATTAAATAAGCAACTTTTTATTTGGAGTATTTCGCACCCTATATCGATATTTTGGGGTTTCACAATATGAGTTAACCTACCGATATTATTATATTTTTGGGATCGTGACACCTCGTTGAGCACGACCGTATTCTTACTTCTGTCCGTACGTGAACAGAATTGGGTATATCGGGTATATAACTCTTTAAAACAAGTATTTTGCAATTCCCTTATCGCAGTGACCTAAGGAAATAGGAAATAGCAACCTAATGAAGTGGAAATACATGGCAGACTTTGATGAAGCGAAAGCAAATGTACTCTTTGTCCCACTCAGTACATAGCAATGAGCTGCAAACTACTACAAACAAGCACGTTTCATTTAAAAATTCATGAGAGGCCTATCAAGTACAAAGCACAAATATTTATTATATCGACATATCTGTATATAATATTGTTTGCTTGAGGTCATCAACCGCATTGAAATTGTTTTGTATAAATGTCACTATCAATCTACTTTCAAATAGCTAAATGCTTAGACCACCAACGCTCCGAGCTTTGTAATATGCCTACCCTGCACATGCCAATAAACTCAACATAGTCACGTGGCCTCATCTTTCTTTTAGACGACCTATATGACCCTATGACTTCACGCTTAAGCTTCACATATCCAGTGTTTCACACATCTGCAAACCTATACTCTTTCTTTTCCACTTCGTGTCGAGTGCCACAGACCCATCTGCTCCTGAATCCTGATACTTCACATCAATGTAACCACTCAGTCGACCTACCCCTATGCCTACAGCTACCGTATATGCTAATACGTGCATGCCAAGTTTTATCTATCTATTTATACAAGCTTCTGTCATTCGTTTTGCTCATCTCCTGAACCAACTGGTGAAAAAAAATATAAATAAATAAAACACAACAGGTCATAGAATGGGAGGGGGAAGCTTCTTGAAGTCGGTTGTCTATAGGAATGGAGGATGGTGCTGAAATGAGAAGCACAGGCGGGTTATTACATTTAAATGGGATGATGAAGGGAGGCTGGTGCGGTGGAGTTTTTGAAAAAAATGATTATGTTGGTCTCGGTTTGAGAGGAGCGTTTGGCAAAGAGGAATGTGGTGTTGAGTTCGGTGACATGCATCAGCATGTGGTGAAACGTGGAATGTCGTGTGGGATGGATTTGCGTTGGTGAAGAGATTTGAGGATGGAGTATCAGAAGATGATTCATGTAGCAGACTCGTGGGTTAGTAGCATGGCATTGGGTCACGTTTAAATGGGAAGGCCCACATATAAAAGAAAAATGAAAATGACAGATAAAGAGAAGAAGAGGGAGGTAGCTTATACGGTATGGTGATAAATTATATAAGAAAAAAAAAGGGAAATATGGGAGGGAAGGAGTATGGCATGTTTACTGGAAACAGTGCTGGTGATGATCTGAAGTGTCTGGATGGCTTGGTTATCAAATATAAGTAGTTCGGAGAAAAGGGAAACGTGAGAGGTGACAAGGAAATATGGCCAAACAAGGAATTTTGGAAGAAACCAATATAGATGGGGCGTGAGGTGTATAGTAAAGCAACAGGAGGGAGATATTTTGGAAGTTGGAATAATTTAGGAGGCGGGCGTCGTTCGTGGGTCGAATAAACATTGAATTGCGAACGGATCGATTCATTGAAACCGTAGGAAGACAGACTACACTATGAAGCTGGTTCCGAACCATTTGGGGAGCTCTTTAATGGTAGAATAAAACGGCTGATCAGATTTACTGACGCAAATCGTTATTTAACGGTTAACGCGCAAAGGTGAGTAAATTCACTAACTCTGTTTTATTTATAATGGTTGAATGCCGTGTGATGATTGTTTAGGCAGATTATGGTTAAATTGGTTGAAATATTATATATCGTTGCATATGTACCCATCACCGGTTGGATATTGATTCCATCAGTATGGAATCAGTGATAATTGTTTGACTAACATTTGTGGATGCGGAAACCGGTAGGAGGAATTCAACCGGATTCTTCAATAATTATATGTACTGTTTATGCACTGTTTGAACTGTGTTGAATGGAAGTTCAACGTTATGTTGATTTAGTAAATAAACGATATTGATTTAGAAAGTGGCAACAGTCGACCATAAACACATCGTTTTGTTAAGAAATTGGTTGACTGTCAAGCAAACCAACGAAGTTCAATTATAAAAATTATATCTTTATAATTGAAGCAAAATTTTAAATTTTAATAGAAGTTCTATTATAAACTGGTATTTTTAATACCGTGAGTTAGATATAAATTGATTCGAGTTTAAATAGGAAGAATCGATTATTTATTATTTCTAAATAACATAAATTTGATTAAACAAGGAGGCGATGACTTGTTTTAAGTATATCAAAAACAAATAGTCGATTTTAAAGATGCTTATGAAATAAAGTATAATTCTATGTTTGGAGTATGATTGTATTTGAAATAAGGGTAGTAAAACGAGTCTAGATTTCCTATTGCGAAATGATATTTTAATAAAAGTGAATAGTGGTCAGAAAGTAAACATTTTGTAAGTAGATATTTCTATTTGTGTTAAACTAAATTGATCTGATTAACGAGAGGTTTAGAAATGGAGTTTTGAAATGTTTTTTCCAACATTAATAATGTGTATTTTCTAAAAGTACAGAAAATAAGGAAGGTAAGGAAGATGGAAATGTTCCAGATATTAAATAAATGTATATCTTCTAGAATGTGGGTGAACAAGTGCTATAATATTTGGAAATGGGTTTTTCAAAGAAGTATAAGGTTAAACAGTTTTGGAAATATCTAGGAAAATATGAATAATGAAATATTAGAAAGTGCCGAGATTGTGAAATGGTTTGATGGATGTTTATTTTCAAAACACCGACTATCAAAGATTGTTGTAACGAAAAGAGATATCAAGATTTTTGTAACGAAAAAGAGATATCAAGATTTTTGGTAATTAAAAGAGATGTCAAGAATTTGTAACGGAAAGAGGTGTTGGGATTAATTATAAAGTGGAATATAGTAGCATATTGCAAGTTTCAGAACTATAGCAGTAAAGTAACGCGGTTGACTAGGCTTAAGCGTGACTGTTATGTCAAGATTAGTTATAAAGGGATATAGCAGCGTATAGCTAGTTGAACTGTAACGATAAATGAAACGCTGTTAACCAAACTTAAGCGTGATGTTTATATACAGTAGCACTTCCTAGGGAAGGAAAACAGTGTGTTGAAATTCACTTATTCAAAAGTAATAAGTAATGACGTTTGTCCGAAGAAATATAAGAACGAATGTTAAATAAAAGGTGCCTGTGATTTGTGTGATATTGGTTGTACACTGAATGGATGTTGTTTTTACTTCGATAGTTAAATAACCGACTATCGAAGTGTTTTTGACCCTCGTTGTCAATACGGGGAGACCGGTTGGATATATTATCCGAGAACCACTCCGTATAGGCATAAGCGCTGCAAATTTGATTATGCTGAAGAAAATTGAAGACGGAGTGAAATGCTAGGGTCGTCCTGTTTCAGAATGGTGTTTTCTGTTTGTCCAGTCCCAGGGCAACTTGTATGGACGAATGTCTGACAGAGTATTCCTAACGGTCACATAAGACGATCTTTTCAAGGTATTACGTCTGGTGGCAGAGGAATTCATTTCTCTTAGCTTTTATACCCGTAATATTCTTGGGAATATCAACTAGTGATTTGACGGGTTTGACGATGTGGCATTCAAAGTGAATGGTGATCAGATGTTCTAAAAGGTAGGCGTAGCCTCAAGCTTCACAACCGGGAAATGACAAAAATCGGGCAGGCAGCATGGCTATGTGGGTCGCTCCCATTAGGTTGTACAATCACCTATCTAGAGAAATTCCTTTTGTTTCTAAATCTATCGATTCTGCCCATTCGGGAACGGTGGTTTGAGTCCAACCGTTGGTGATATACATTCGATACACTCAAGCGAAATGAGTGGTCGGTCATGTGTGGGTCGGGTTGCAAGACGTTCTTGTTGAACCCAGGTGTATTCGCCTCTAGAGATACATCATCGGAAGGTGGTCCCATACCTTGTCATTGTTGGAATCCAATCTCCAATAAGCGCCCTGCGGGTTTTGATTGTATACTATATATGTGGAGCGTGAGATGCAAGCGTTCCACTAGATTGTTATTTATTTGTATTTAGACATTATTATAATATCAGAAGAGATATTGATTTTAAAAGTGTTTTGGGTTATAGTAAGGTAAAAACCGTCCATGTTTATGTGTGGATTGGTCTTACTATTATCCTTTTTGTTTCAAAAAGGATTTTCAAAGTTAAGCCATATGGTTGGAATTTACTCACACCAGTCCCATGACTGACCCAGAGTTTATTTTGTTTGTTTTCCCTAAACTCTTGGGTGCCCAAATTTGTACGGGCAGTCAAGTGTTTCAGGCTTCTACAGATACGCTTGAAGGAGCTAAAAGCAGAAGGCTTCACCGTTAGAGACTATTTCCGCTGTGATATGATGTATTGTACTCTGATAATGGTATGTATATACAATACAGTTTTGTATTTCAAAGTTATGTTATATAATATATTTTATTCGTTCCGCTGTGAGATTCGTGTTTACTCTGATTCTGCTCAGTTGTTGTCTTCTTCTTCTTCTCCTATTCTATTAGTTCTATCTTTTCTATCTCATCCACTAACTTCTTTCTATTAATGGTCCGGTGTTTTCGATGTCTGAACAGTCGACGCTGGGTTTTGTGTCGATTTTCGGAGTCAAAAATCTCTGGGTCGTTACATTTCCGGAGATGAGAAACGTGAAAGACGTTGTGAATTCCAGCCAATCTTTCAGGCAGATCTACTCTATAAGCCATTTTACCAATCTTCTCGATGATAGGGAACGGTCCTACAAATCTTGGTGCTAGCTTTCCTACGGATCCAAAGCGAACGACGTTCCTTAAAGGGGATACCTTAAGGAAAACCTTGTCCCCAACCTCAAACTCAAGGTCGGTCCTTCTTTTGTCGGCGTAGGATTTTTGTCTGTCTTGGGCTGTCTTCATTCTCCTACGTATCAAGTCCACTTTCTCTGAAGTTTCTAGAATCATGTCTGGCCCAAGTATAAGCTTATCTGTAGACTCCCACCAACAAGTTGGTGATTTGCATGGTCTTCCATACAAGTCTTCGAAGGGTGCCATGCCGATTGTAGCTTGGTAGCTGTTGTTGTAGGCAAATTCCGCTAAAGGAAGGTGATCCTCCCACGTCCCTCCAAAGTCAAGAACGCAAAGTCTTAAAAGATCCTCTAAAACTCTATTCACCCTTTCCGTCTGGCCATCTGTTTGGGGGTGATAGGTCGTACTCAAACATAGCTGTGTGCCTACAGCTTCTTGCAGACTCCGCCAAAACTCACTCGTGAAGATAGGGTCTCGGTCACTAACAATGCTGGAGGGTACCCCATGGAGTTGAACTATTTCCTTGAGATAAAGAGATGCGACAGTCCTCCTACTCTTGATAGGTATAAAGTGGGCGCTTTTAGTAAGCCTATCCACTATTACCCAAATGCTAGTGTTGCCTCTCCTCGACCTAGGCAGTCCATCAATGAAGTCCATTGAAATGCTATCCCACTTCCACTGTGGGACCTCTAGAGGGTGAAGTAGTCCTCCAGGCTTCTTTTGTTCCGCCTTGACCCGTTGGCAGGTCATGCACTTAGAAACGAAATCTGCCACGTCTTGCTTCATGCCGCTCCAAAAGAAAGTCCTTTTTATATCCTTGTACATCTTATCACCGCCAGGGTGTATAGTCATCTTGGAATGATGCGCTTCCTTGAGAACCTTCTTTGTTAACTCCCTTGCTTGTGGGACGCATAATCTTCCATCTCGTTTCAGCCAACCCTTATCATCGATGGCGTATCTACTGAGGTAACTAGAAGTCTCAACCCTAATAAGTTTACCAATCACATCAACAAGCTGAGGGTCTTCACGTTGTGATGCCCCTATTGAGTCTAAGAGATTGGGGCGTACTTCGAGAGATGCTAACAAACCCGGTACAAAATCCGAGGAGGGCCTAAAGTTAAAACTGGCTATATACTCCAAGTTTTGCCTTTCCACAAAGAGAGGGCTCAGGGTCAGTTTCTTTCGGCTCAACGCGTCTGCTACCACGTTGCCTTTTCCGGTAGTATAGGAAATTTCAAAATCATATGAGGCAAGAAACTCCATCCACCTTTGCTGCCTCAAGTTAAGATCCTTCTGGGAGAAGAGATATTTCAACGATTTATGGTCAGTGTATAATTCAAACTTCTCACCTAGGAGATAATGGCGCCAAGACTTAAGTGCAAAGACAATGGCGGCCAACTCAAGATCGTGGGTTGGGTAGTTCTTTTCATGAACCTTCAATTGTCTTCCGCCATAAGCTACTACCCTTCCTTCTCGCATTAGGACAGCGCCTAGTCCTGTTCCACATGCATCCGTGTATACTGTGAACATTTTGCTTCCGTCAGGCAGAGTTAGAACCGGGACTGTTGTGTGAGCCCTTTTTAATCGTTGGAAAGCAAACTCGCAGTCCAAATCCCAAGTGAACGCCAGATTCTTCTTTGTTAGCCTTGTGAGTGGGGCTGAGATTTTCGTGAAATCCCTAATAAACTTTCGATAAAAACCGGCTAGCCCAAGAAAGCTTCGAACTTCGGTTGCATTTCTTGGTGTCTTCCAATCTTGTACTGCCACCACTTTCGCGGGATCCACAGCCAACCCTTCTTTGGACACTATATGCTCAAGAAACCTTACTTCTTTTCTCCAGAAGTGACACTTGGAGAATTTGGCTTTTAGTTGATGTGCACAGAGAGTATCCATGATTTCTTTCAGATGCTGAGCATGTTCTTCCTCACTCTTTGAGAAGATTAAGATATCATCTACGAAGACAACCACAGATTTGTTGAGGAATTCTCTGAACACCCTGCTCATTAGGTCTACGAAATAAGCGGGTGCATTTGTCAAGCCGAAAGGCATGACAAGCCACTCGAAGAAACCGTCTGGGGTTCTGAACGCTGTATTATCAATGCTGTCTTTAGCTACTCTTAGCTGATGGAACCCAGTTGCCAGATCAAGTTGGGAGAAGACCGTCGCACCTACAAGCTGATCAAACAAATCGTCGATTCGGGGAAGAGGGTGCCTATTTTTCTTGGTCAAATTGTTTAACTCCCTATAGTCGACGCAAGGGCGAAGCGAACCGTCTGCTTTGGTTGCGAACACCACTGGAGCACCCCATTCCGAAATGCTCCATCTAATGAACCCCTTTTCGAGAAGTTCTTTAACCTGCTTACTGAGCTCCTTTCTCTCCCTTGGAGCCATGTGTCTGACAGGTAAAGCTACAGGCTTTGCGTTATCCACAAGATATATGCGGAAGTCTATTTCCCGCCTCGGAGGTAAGCCTTTCACTTCCTCAAAGACATCCAGATATTCCCGGACTACTCTAACTGATTGCGAATTCTCATCAGAAGCATCAAGCGACTCTAGATAACTAAGCATAACAACATTCAAGGGATCACAAGAAATTTCTAGAGTGTTACCAAGCCGAGTCAAGAGTCTAACTACTCTTTTCTCATAGTCAAGAATGGCACTATTACTGGATAACCAGTCCATGCCTAAGATCAAACCATATCCCGAGAAGCCCAAAACAAAGGCATTACAACTAAACTCAACTCTGAGAATAGAGATTTTCAAACCCAAACAAACCATAGACAAGTAAGTAGAGCCCCCAATTAGATTTGAAACTACTAAAGGATCTTCTACCATACTAGTGTCTAGATGCAGAGATTCTACTAAGGCAGATGAAATAAAAGAGTGCGATGCGCCAGAGTCAAAAAGTGTACGAACTGGATGATCATAAAGATAGACTACACTTTCTACAGAAATATTACTACCTCGTTCCTGCTGAGGTGCCACTAGCGCATGAACCTGACCCCCTGAAGTGGATCCAGCTTTCTGTCCCTGCCCTTCCTTCTTTGGGCAGTCCTTAGCTTGATGCCCAGTTTCTCCACAATGGAAACAACCACCCATCTTCGCCTTTCTTTTCCGGCAGTCTTTTGATATATGGCCCACAATGCCGCAGAAATTGCACCTTCTCTTCTCACGAGGCTTATTGTTCTTTCCTCCTTTCTTGAAGTCGGTTTTCTTTGCTTGTAGACCCTCTTTCTTCTCTTCCCCCTTAGTTTCTTTCTTTCTGTGATCTTCTTCGTGTAGCAATGCCATGTCCACCAAGCTTTCATAAGTCGCTCCTGTGGATACATGGGTCATGGCAAGGCTGTGTAGAGGCTCATTCAAATCCTTGACGAAGCGAAGTGCCTTTTGTGTTGGGTGTTTAGTAAGTCTAGCCCAAATCTGGCCAGCTGATTAAACTGATTAACATATTCCCTGATCATCATGCTTCCCTGTTTCAGAGTTAGAAACTTTTCCATTTGCAGGCTTCTTTCGGCTTGGGAGAGGAATTTCATCTCAAACCTTGTCCTGAAGTCTTCCCATGTTTCCACCGCCCTCTGAGCATTAGTAACTTCCCACCAATAGGAAGCTTCATCCTTAAGTAACCATACCGCAAGTTGTATCTTTTGCCTGTCATCCACTCCAAAGATGACAAACAAATCCTCAGTCTCCTTTAACCAGTTTCTTGCTTCAACAAAAGATTCTGTCCCATAAAAGTCTTTTCCACCCATAGCCTTGAAGTCTCTACATGTTTTTGCGAAGGCATTTCCACGAGGAGGCGGAGGAGGAGGAGGAACCGCGACCACTGGAGGAGGGATGTATGCGGGGCCCACGCCATTGGCCCTTGCTTCTAAGTACCTCCTAAACCAGCCGGGAATCGACACTCCTTCCGGAAGGTTAAGGTCTCCAGACATGCAGAAACAGAAAGGAAAAAATTCAAAACGAAGGATAGAGAAGGATAGATAGGGCACATGGCTTTGGGGGATTTTGTCTTTTTATTAATATAACACTTTTTCTAAAAAAATGCTTCTTTAAACTTTCTTTTTGAAAACAATTTTCAAAAACTTTTATCTTTTCCGGTAAACCTATGCTCTGATACCAAGTGAAACACCCCACCTCCATTAAGGTCACTCACAAAGGGAATGCCTTAACTTTGGTGGAGGTTTATAAGTAAAAGCCACAGATGAACTCAAGACAGATATAAATACACATATTTTAAACAGCGGAAACAAAACAAACTTTTATTTCATCAATACGTGTATCAAACAAAGATTTCCATAATTGTCTCAAAATACTTTCAACATTACAACCTCATAACTGCCTTGATTATTAAAGAAGCATGAAAACATAAATAAAGTGACAAAAATCCCCAAAGTGATTTCCAAAGCCATAGTCCGAGCAAAAGAGACCCAAATCATACATCTACGTTCTTGGAGCTTGTACAAAGCCTGACTGAGTTGAGATGTTTCCTCCCTGTGGACCTGGGGGGGACGAAAGAAAAGAAGACGAAAAGAAAATAGGGTCAGACATAAAGCCTGAGTAAATCTAGTAACTCTTCAGTATGTGAATAAGAAAAGGGCGTGATAGATATATACTGAAAATAGGATGGTGTCACAAGCTAAGGAAGTGTCGAATGCACTATCGCACCCATACTATATCTCTGCATCTACATAAGTTTATTCTAACTGGCACCCCATGGTGAGGGTGAAGTGATCCCCATTTTCGAAAGATCGGCTCCTATTCGCGTTAACATGTGTCATACGGCCCCCAAGAATTGTAGATACCTATGTTGGTCCCACCATGGGGTGTATCAAGACCCATGGTGGCGACCCCAACACAAAACTAGAAGACATAGGTTATACTACTAGTGTCCCCAGTGCCCTGGTTGTATGCTCCGGAGTGTGTGCACGCCCGCACCCCGTTAGACCTGCACTGTGCACCCACCGCCGTCGTTTGACCGCTTACAATCAGCTCAGTAATCGTGCCCCACCCTGCCTAGTTTCAGGGTACTGTTGATACCTAACTTGGGTTACTGCTGAAACGGGTTCCACGTTACCAGGATTTTCTAGTCAAACATGTTAAGTGGTTAAGTGTCTGTATTTACCTAACCCCACCCATCGACTCTTGTTAACATGTTGAATTTGGTTAAGTGTTATAGTTGACTTAACCCTACCATCTGTCCTTAGCCTCTTAGGAGCACCTGACCACTCACATTAGACAGGTATTGCTATGGTTACTGGATATGCCGGTCGGTTCTGGGCAGGTTTACACCATAGCTCAGTCTAACCTCGGGTCATTATTGGGCTCAATGCTTAACCACCCACATTGGATAGGTATTGTTGTGACTACTGGACAGCCGGGCGGTTCCGGGCAGGTTTACATCACAACTCAATCCAACCTCGGGTTAAGCATGTCGTGTTTTCTAAATTTACATATTTTATTATTTCTCAAATATATATATGTAAATGTCATATCTTTTATTTTTGGGTATATTAATTCATACCGCTTTAAATGTCATTGTCATTGGCATGTGCCAAACATGCCAACATATATTTTCATGTTTTACACCCAACGCTATTACCCCCGTTTATACGTTCGCAATGTTATAACAAGTGTTGGGCTCGACACAATTCAGCCCAACCTTATGAGCGTAAGAAAAGGGGAAATCAAGAACTTGTAATATTTTTCAACATATAAGGGTGTGTGGCGCATGAACTTGCAATTTAGCGATACTAACATAAATGATGGGTCATGTGAACTTGCATTCAAATCAAAATATAACTAAGTAGGTGACATATGAGATGGCATAGTTTAGGCTAATACAAATTTGTGTTTTTAAACATGTTAAATTTGGCATAATGTCAAACACAAGACTAGCATGATGTATGTTCACCAAAATGTACAATTTTAACATCTAATCATATAGCCTATGAACTTGCATAGTTTATGAAACATAGATCCAATTATACTTGCAAATAGACAAAATCTTGCATAGTTTATGAAACATAGATCCAATTATACTTGCAAATAAACAAAATCTTGCATAGTTTATGAAACATAGATCTAATTATACTTGATGAAACATAGGTCCAATTATACTTGCAAATGAAGTTGCATAGTTTATGAAACATAGATCTAATTATACTTGCAAATAAACATAAGAACAATATCATATGTTTTGGATCAAAAAGGTCTATAACATGTTTACATAAATTCCAACTTAGACATAGCCCATGCCATTGCCATATACATAAAATGACCAAATTCTAATTTTCGCCAAAAACTTGCAAGTACAATCGTTCAATAGGCTTGCATCAATCAATTTTATGCCACAAACATCAATACATAAGTCATGATAGAACCATCACAATGCATAGAATAATAACACAATTCTATTTTCATATACATCGAATCACATCACAGTTTTTATTCATATTCTGAAAGGTTACTATACTTACAACGTGTGATGAATTCTTGTTTTCTGATTTCTGTTATTATGATTTGGAGATGCTCTCCTTTGGGTAGCAAAGTTGCGTTGAATGATTTGATTAAGCTTTGATCTTCTTTTAATTTGATTCATCTCTTAGGCTTGTTGGCTTGTCTCTAGGGTTTCTAATTGACGGCCATTCCTAGTTCCTTTCCAGCAGCATGACGGCTATTGTATTCTATTATTTGTGTGAGTTTAGGGTTAGGTTTGAGTTGTATTTATAGGATTCCAATCTAATTAGAGCCGTCGATGAAGCTAGAGTGAATCCAGACCATCCATCTCAAGAGAAGCCAATCAAAAAGTGACATGTAAGCCCTAGTGACTCAGCCAAGCATCAGAATTCGACCAGACCCTGATCAGGCCAGCCAAGACCTGACCAGCAGGTCATTCTGACCTGGGCGCACTTGGCAGGTGCGCCAGGCCAAAAATGTACTGGTGCACTTCCCAAGTGCGCCAGTTCATTTCTATTCTGGCGCACTTCCCAAGTGCGCTGGTGCATTCTGACCCGTTTCCTGGTTTTTCTGCCCAACTTCGTTCGTCCATATCTTCTTCATACGATATCCGTTTTACGCAAACTTGGACTCTATCTCAAGCAGAATTTCGAGACGAACGCAATGGCGTAACCCATTTCCCTTGATTTTTATAATTAATTATACTTTAATTCGTGAAGCTTAACGTTATAGAATTCACGGGGTGTTACACTGTCTACCACGACCCAAATCCCCGTATTACCCTTCCTCGATCTCGGTAACCCGTCAATAAAGTCCATTGGGACACTTTCCCACTTCCATTTTGGGACCTCCAATGGGTGTAGTAATCCACCGGGCTTCTTTTGCTCTGCTTTTACTTGTTGGCACACCAAGCATCTAGCGACAAACTCAGCTACGTCCTTCTTCATACCGGCCTAAAAGTAAGCTTGTCTCATGTCCATGTACATCTTGTCCCCGCCGGGATGAATGGTCATCTTCGAACAATGTTCATCATCAAGAATGGTCTTCCTCAAATTCTCATCCCGTGGTACACAAAGCCTACCGTCCCTACGTAACCAACCCTTATCATCTAGGGTATACCTACGGAGATGGCTCGATGACTCCCCTCTTTTGGGTCATCTCGTTGTGCCTCGCCAATCCGTCCCAAAAGTGTAGGTCTGACCTCTAAGGATGCTAGCAAACCGGGTACGAAGTCAATGGAAGGTTTAAAGTCAAATGTAGAGATGAACTCTAAGCTTCGCCGCTCAACAAACAACGGACTCAAGGATAACCTCTTCCTACTTAAGGCATCTACCACCACGTTACCCTTGCCAGGGGCATATGCTATCTCGAAGTCGTAGGATGCTAAGAATTCCATCCACCTTTGTGCCTTAAGTTCAAGTCCTTCTGAGAGAATAAGTATTTTAGCGATTTGTGGTCAGTGAACAATTCGAATTTTTCGTCAAGAAGATAATAGCGCCAAGACTTAAGCGCGAAAACAATAGCAGCCAACTCTAGGTCATGTGTAGGGTAATTTCTCTCATGCACTCTCAGCTGCCTTCCACCATAGGCTATTACCCTTCCCTCCTGCATTAAGACTGCGCCTAGTCATGTCCCACAAGCATCGACATAAATGGTAGATGGCTTACTCCCATCTGGCAACACTAAGACTGGGGTTGTGGTCAAAGCCCTCTTTAGACGTTGAACCGCATCATCACAATCTACGTCCCATGTGAAAACTAGGTTCTTCTTCGTCAAGCGTGTTAATGGAGCTGATATTTTTGCGAAGTCCTTGATAAACTTTCTATAGTAGCTAGCCAACCTTAAGAAACTCCTTACCTCGGTAGCATTTTTAGGGACCTTCCAATCTTGGATGGCCACTACCTTCGCGGGATCCACAGCTATCCCTTCTTTGGAAACCATGTGCCCTAAGAATCGCACTTCCTTCCTCCAAAAGTGACATTTAGAAAATTTAGCTTTAAGGCTATGCGCTCGAAGAGTCTCCAACACTTCCCTAAGATGTAGGGCATGCTCTTCCTCGTTCTTAGAAAAGATCAAGATGTCGTCCACAAAGACTACCACAAATTTATTAAGGTACTCCCTAAACACCCTACTCATCAAGTCAACAAAGTATGCGGGGGCGTTTGTCAAACCGAAGGGCATCACAAGCCACTCGAAGAAACCGTCTGGAGTACTAAAGGCAGTCTTGTCTATGCTATCCTCAGCCACTCTCAACTGATGGAAACTCGTTGCTAAGTCCAACAGTGTAAACACTGAGGCGCCAACTAACTGATCGAAGAGATCGTCAATCCTCGGCAATGGGTGTCTATTCTTCTTAGTAAGCTTATTAAGTTCTCTATAGTCCACACAAAGTCTAAGGGACCCCATCCGCCTTCGTGGAAAATTCTAATGGAGCACCCCACTTCGATATACCACGTCTGATGAACCCCTTCTCAAGCAATTCCTTCACTTGCTTACTGAGTTCTCTTCTCTCTCTTGGAGCCATGTGGCGCACTGGTAATGCAACTGGCTTTGCATTATCCACTAGATATATTCGAAAGTCTATCTCGTGTTTTGGGGGTAAACCCCTCACCTCATCGAAGACATCAACATATTCATGGACTATGGGAACAGAATGTAAATCATCATTGGATGCGTCAAGGGATTCTAGGTAGCTAAGCATTACTGGACCCTTAGGGTCACAAGAAATATCAAGGGTCATTCCAAGACGAGTCAACAATCTAACTACCCTTCTTTCACAATCTAGGATGGCCCTATATCTAGTTAGCCAATCCATACCTAGAATTAAACCGTAGCCCATGAAGCCAAGAACAAAGGCGTTGCATTTAAACTCAACGCCCAAGATAAACACTCTCAAATCCCGACAAATCATAGAAAGATGAGCCGAACCACCAATAAGATTTGAGACTACTAAGGGATCCGTAACTAGACTAGTATCTAGGTGCAGTGTTTCAACTAATGATGTAGAGATAAACGAATGTGATGCGCCAGAATCGAATAAAGTACGGACATGATGATCAAACAGAAAAACTAAACTTTCAACGGAAATTGCTCTACCTTGTTCTTGCAGCAGTGGGACCACGAGAGCCTGAACTTGTCCCCTTGCCTACCCTGGTGCCATGAGAGCTGCACCTGTCCTCCCGAGGTAGACCCTGCCCTCTGCCCTTTCTTTGGGCAGTCCTTAATCAGATGTCCCGCTTCGCCACAGTGGAAACAACCAGTCTTCTTTTTCTTCCTACAATCTTTGCTCAGATGGCTGGGTGTCCCACAGTTAAAGCATCTTTTATTTCCCTTAGCATTATTGCCTTTACCACCCTTCTTGTTTTGTTGTTGCTGTTGCGGCTTCTTTTGATCCCCTTTCTTCTCGGGTGCCTTATTAGCATTGGCGCCCTTCTCCTCTTCATGCATAAGCGCCATGTCAACTAGTCTCTCAAAGGTAGCCCCCATGAGGATGTGGGTCATAGCTAACCCATAAAGCGGCTCGTTCAAACCCTTAACAAATCTCAGGGCCTTCTTTTCAGGAGTATTCACCAAGTCCAACCTAAATCTTGCCAATTGATTAAATTTGTTGACGCACTCTTTCACCGATAGATTCCCTTGCTTCAATGCTAGAAACCTTTCTATGTATTGATTCTCTTCAGCCCGTGAGAGAAACTTCACCTCAAACCTTTGCCTAAAATCTGGCCAATTATCGACTGGGCGTCCTCCATTAGTGACTTCCCACCAAAACGAGGCCTCATCCTTCATTAGCCAGGCAGCTAACTGGACCTTTCTTCCATCATCCACTTCAAAGATTCTAGATAATTCTTCCACCTCCTTTAGCCAGTTTCGAGCTTCAACAAATGTCTCCGTCCCGTGAAAAGGTTTTCCACCCATTGCCCAAAAGTCCTTACATATCTTAGCAAAAGCATCGAAGCGAGGAGGAGGAGGAGGAGAATGGACCTGCAGTGGTGGCCCTAGCCTCGAGATATTGACGAAACCAACCGGGTACATGAACACCCTCTGGTATCTCAGATGCTTCAGACATGCTGAAATGAAAAAGGAAAGATTCAGTACAAAAGAACCGAAGGAAAGATATATGGCCATTGGGGTTATGCTTTCTAAAATAATCTTTTCTCTTGAAAATACTTTCCTTAAAACATACTTTTGAAGGTATTTCTTTATAAAAGTGGTTTTGAAAAACAACTTTTCAAAATTCATATTTGTTCTGGTAACCTTCAGCTCTGATACCACGTGCAACACCCCACGTCCATTAATGTCACACACAAAGGGAATGCATTAACTTCCATGAAGCGTTTTAAGTGATTATAGAACAGAAACTTAACAACAAGACAGGTATAAACAGTACTTGAAAAATTAAAAACTTTATTTCATTGCAGCGGAAAATACATATGTTTGATTACATCATCAAAACCAGAGTCAAAGTACATAATATCCATCTTGGCTAACTCAAAGTACATAAATTGAAAGACATAATCCCCAATACAAAATAGCCATAAATAAAAGAGAGGTTGAACTTTACTTCAGCGATCCAAGCAATCTTCTAAAAGTAAGAAGCACAGCTGTCCAAAATCAAGCTCCACTGGTGCTAGTTCCAACTTGAGCACCTAGGGGGGGGAAGAAAGAAAAGAGGAGGAAACAAAGGGGGTCAGACATAAAGTTTGGCGAGTGTGATAACTTTAACAATATAATCACCAAAGTAACCAGGCTAAGGCATAAGTTGGAAAATCAGGAAATGACCATGAACCATTGAGTAAGGCAGAGTAAAGAAACAAGATGAACAACAATATCGTTAAAGCGCACCTAAACCACTATAAGATAATTACTAAACGACACCAACACTGTAGGATAATTGCTATACTGCACCACCACTAGTCACCCTAAGGTTGATCCCGCCTGTAGACTAAATAATGATATTGGTAGTTTCGTGCACCCCTAGCTGCCTTCATAGGTGCTTCCTGCCCCTATCTCCACTAGGTGTACCCACTACCCCCAAGCGATCGGCTCCTTAACTCGTAAATACCCGTGCTGGCCCCATAGTGGGGTGTATCACTCCCCAAAGTAGCAACCCGATACCACAAAAAATGCACGGCTTATACCTACACGATGCAACAACGTCTTACCTACCAGCCCGGGTCCACACACACATATGAACCCGTTGGACTTGCATTGCCATCGCTAACCCGGTTTGGCCTCTTACAGTCAAGCCCAGTATGCGTGTCCCGTCCTCGACTTGGGTCGAGCCCACAAAGATACGTATGGGTTACTGGTTGAAACGGCCCCCATTACTTGACACAAGCTATCCACCTAAGCTTGGTCCCCTCTAGTACATCCCACTTAACCCACTTCTTATTCATGTTCACTTACATGTTTCAATTTTGGTTAAGTATTTCTAATCATATTTCAAATGCCACCCAAGGCACCCACTATATTCCACATGCCACCCAAGGCACCCACTTAAACCCCTCATGTCCCACTACATGTTTATTTGGTTAAGTCTTTCTTAATTCATTAAGACCGTAACCTTATAAAGACCTCTCACATTAGACTGGCATTTTTGGCAGCTGGATTTGTCGGGCGGGTCCAGGCAGTCTTACACCACAAAAGAGCCTAACCTCGTGTCTTTACAACTGTTACGCACTTAATTTATGCCTAAGACCTCTCACATTAGACTGGCATTTGCGGCAGCTGGATTTGCCGGGCGGGTCCGGTCAGTCTTACACCATAAAAGAGCCTAACCTCGTGTCTTAGACGATTAATTATTCCTAAATAATCATTCCCCAATTTGAATTACTTTCCCTATTCAAATTATCAATTAATTCCAAATTTAACTATGGCCATAATTGACTCAATTATGTCCATCTATTTATGGTATGTAAAATCATACCAATTTCATCACAAATTTATTTTATGCCTTTTTAAGGCATTTATGCCAATCAAATATTTTAATATTATCCCCTTTTTACCCCCACGTTGTACGTTTATTCGTTTTAACGTAAAATATCCGTTAGGCTCGAATAGTCTAACTCATGGAATAAAGTGAAAACATCACAACGTACATATAATTAAAACTAGATCTAAACTTAAGGGGTGCACTTGCATGTGTGAATGATGTTCTACATCTAAAACTTGCATAGGCCAAAGTTACAACTTGCATAAAACTACATATGTCATAGATCCAAATCTAAAGGTGTAAACTTGTTGGGATAATGGTCACAAACATGCATAAATCATGTATGTCATAGATCTACATCTAAAGGTGTAAACTTGCATAGGCGGTAACTACAAACTTGCACAACATGATTCATATTCAAACACATGTATTCATATAAACTTTCATATGTGATTTATGCAACATAACAATGGTATAAACTTACATCTAAACATGTGAACTAGCATGTAGAATTTGGCATATAACTCACACATGTCATAGCCTAACTTTAGATCTAAAAATAGATGTCATGAAGCATATAAGGTTATACATACAATTTTCCCCAACTTGCATATGATTCATGTCTTAATAAAATCTAAACTTGCATACATACTTATGATTTATCATATGAATCAACATACCCAAACTAGCATATGAACAACATGGTGATTCGATTATACATAAGCCAATCATAAAATTACAACATAGATGATCATAACTTTACAAGATAGCATCATAGAATTTACAACATAAACATCATAATTTTACTACATGAATAACAACATACGGTCAATAATTCACATCATATCCAAATAGTCCACATCATAACTCAATCCAATTAATTTGATAATTATTTTATTAAAATTATCGAAGTCACAACTCAAAGAAGGTCTTGAGTTATGAATTCTGAGTTCTAAAGTTGTAATAGCTTTCCCTTGAAGAAGATTCGTTGTTTAAGTTGAAAAGAATTGAATTAGATTAGCTTTCTTCCTCTCTAATTGGTGGCGGCTATGCTGAGTTGCTAGGTGACGGCATGGAGGCCATGAATCTAATTTTGTTTTGATTTTAGGGTTTGAGTCTACATGTCTTTTTATAGAGTTTAGGATTAGTTTAAGCCGTCCGATCAACCCAGAATTAATCCCAGCCAACCAGAGCATATCAGAAACCCTAATGAGTCAGCATCTAGTCACAAACAGGTCACCAAACAAATCTGTCCGTGGGGGAGGGGGAGGGGCAGGTCGACCCTATGGTCGACCTGGTCAGGGTAGGTCGACCCTATGGTCGACCTGGTCAGGGTAGATCGACCCTATGGTCGACCTAGTCAGGGTAAGTCGACCCCCAGGTCGACCCTATGGTCGACCTGGCCCTAGCGGTAATTTTCCCGCCTAGCCTGTTTGACTCTGAAACTTGAATTTTCTGAAATCTATTTTGAATTTTCTAAAACTTCTGATGGCCATAACTTCTTCATACGCAAACTCAGACTCTATCTCAACCAGAATTCTGAGATGAACATAATGGTGCAACCCGTTTCCCTTAATTCTCACGTCTGAGATTAGTTATTCTTTAATTTGTGAACATTAGTTTTAACAGAATCACGGGGTTTTACAAAGAGGGTTAAACACATAGTAGAAATAGCAACAAGAAAAATAAGCATGCTAAATAAATAAATTTTATTTAACATGGGCATGTCAAGTCACATATGGAATTAAATGAGCTAATCTAGAATATAGCTATCATGTTTTCCTAGTAACCATATGAGTATAAATGGTCACGTCAAATATCAATAATCAAACATGCATAGAGAAGTAATAGAATTCATCAAAAATAATATCCAATTTTATCATAGCATGCAGGATACTAAACTAACTAATACAAGAAATCCAATATTATATTATATCCATATATGACCTAACATTTACAGTTGCCATTTCAAAATAAGGAACACAAATTCATCGCCAATGAATCAGATATGACTTGCGTACTATCATACAATTCCCAACTCTATGATAATCTATCATTGGAAACCATCAACAACTATTCCTACATCCATTTGGGAAACTCGAATAGTCATATGAAGCCATTCGATTCATCACATTCAGCACTAACTAGTTGATGACGCATTCATCATGAAATGAATGCCTAAACAACTCCTTCTAATGATGTTGGGAATGAGCAGTACCTCTTTTATATGGAACCAACCACTCTGATTGGGCCTGCATCAGATCGCTTCAAGTTATAAAACAATAACTAGTAATAAATAAAGGCGATGTTCATTAAAGGAATATTTCTTCCAAACTAGTACACCTCCAGCTCGAAATGAAACAGCAACACTTCCCATATGCACATATGGAAAATAACAAAGTTGTAGGAGACAAGAATTTCAACCGTTGTTCCTAGAAAAGGCTGAGATACCTCTCATGGAAGAGAAATCTCGATGTTGTGACATCATCAAACGACTCTAACCCCGTCGCTAATAAATAGTGTATCTTATCCCCCGAAGCAAACTCTACCGTCATCAGCTCCAATCAGGAGTTAAATACTCCTCCTCGTACAATTATAGTTATCAACAAAAACGCAAAAGAACTGCATTCGAAAAACCAAGCAACATAATCAAGTATTTCATATCAGCTTGTTGCTTCTACTCAGAACGAATGGTCGATACTCCCATGGGACAAATTTTAATTTTAATTCCTCAGAACTCCTACGGGACTTATAATGATATCCTACTTGAAACAATGTGATCCAAGAATTTCACTTTTCTCACTATAAAGTGAAATCCGACAAGTAAACCAGCAGATGGTGTTTTTTCAACACCTACAACACAATCGACTTTTGACTTGTGCACTCTTTTTGTCCATCGGGAAGCAAAAATAAAATCGAATAGCATAAGCACAACTTCGCCAAGTGATATGTGGGAGCACGGTCCAGGAAATCAATAAAATATATCTACTTGTTAGTTAGCCCAAATGGCATAACCAACCGATTAAAATCAAAATGGCGTATGAATTGCTATAGTCGGCATACACCTTCCATCTATCTGATCGTTAAAATCCCCACGATATCCACAACCGAAAAAACATCCCTGCACTTTAGAGATGATCAGACAAGAAAAAAATTAACGTGAGTAGATGCTCACTTGCTTCCCGCCCCTATGGTGTCATATTCCCTAGAGTCATAACTATTGGTTTAATGTTATAACCAGATCGATACAGAATTCGACTCGAATATGGTATTAATCTAGTTATCGCATCGAATGTATCCAAATGCTCTCAAGTTACAAGCTCCGGTGACAACTTGCTACTATAGAATTATTTCAGCCTGCTATTATCTAATTATAAGCGACTCGCCTGCTGAAGATATAAGTTTCAACACGCTATTGCAAAATCGAGGATGGCTCACTACTAAAGAGCAAAATTCCCTACTCCATTTTTGTCACCAACAATCTCTCACTACCACTGACGTTCCGTATCCTCCCAATAAATGGACTGCTGGAATCAAACACTAAGTCCAGTTAAGTTTAGCAATCAACAACAAGCAAACAAATTAACAAATTAACAAACAAGCAACCATGACTTGATGAAATATAAGTTTCGTGAACCATATATAATGCTAAGTATATACAATTTATTTCGTAATAATCCCCCACCTGGAGGCTCGAAATTAAATTCTCTTGATGTTGCAGTCATCTACAGTATTTAATTTCCACTGAACAAATACGGGATGCTGAACATATATATAATCCAGTTGAGCCCTCAACATGGTAAGCCACAATCAATTAAGAAAAATAAATTACCATGAGTCCCAGTCTCGTTTCATCCATCAAGTCGCAAGATCAGATAAAAGGATGAAATCTCGACATTAAAAATGGAAATACCGTTAGTGGAAAACATATATAAAGTGGTGATGTCATTCCATTCGCTTTCATCCGGGGAGCACTTGACGAAACGAGAATGATGATCAATACATATGTCTCCATGATTTGTCTCAATAGGGAAGGATAACCTTTTATACTGAGCGCAATATCTATCATCATGAGCTTCCTCGATCGACTCCTCTATTCCACCATTCACTCATTTAGTGAGAATGATCACCTTCCAAGTCAATCACTCAACCTAGCTATAAACTCCAGACTTCGAAGTGACAATGGAGAGAATAAACCGTACTTCGATGGCATGTCGAATTTGGTTACACCCACCTATATAGTAATATCTCTTAAATTGATGAACTCCTCATCGACTTTTAAGAAGTCGATACAATTCTCTTCGAGCTGAACTATGAACCGGTCTCAAGCGAGGGAACCCGAAGTGATAAAGACTCCCGAAAAATTTAGGATAAACCTTGGAGTCTCTTAGGAGTAAACTCATACTTCATTCAACACCTAATTTAAATGCATTGAAGAAATCCTTGCAAAGGATCCAAACAGCTCTCGCACCACAACGGTCGACTCCAAAACAGTTAGACATGTAAGTGTCTATACAATGCAACAAGGTTGACTCACTACACTAGAGCACCATAACTAAATAAAAATATTAGAGCATCCCAGATAATGGTTTGTACAATTAATGGAAACGATTCTCAACTTTAGAGATGGAGTAATTAAAGGTATTCCACATTTGTTATATCAACAAAGATAAGAGGTTAGGACGATCATTTGCTAACCGAAAAAACTATTCTGATGGCATTCATGTGAGATACAACCTATATCATACATAGTAATAATATATAGATTTAAAAACCAAAATATTTAAAAATAAGTACTCTCTTGTGTATATTAACTCCCATTTCAATACTGCTTAGATTAAATAACGCAACCGCAATATTGATACCAATTGTGATTGTAACAACCTAAATTTTTAACAAGCAATAATTAGTCAATGGATTAAATAATTGAGGAATAAACTGATAAAATAAATATTATTCGGAAAAATACTGAGAATTAAGAAAAATGGATTTCACCATTGCGTCTGTTACGAAATTCTGATTCAAATAGACTTTTAGTTTGCGTAAATCAGATTTAAAATGAATAAGTTATGAACAATCAAAGTTTGGAATTCAAACTTAGAAATTCAATTAACAACCAGATTTAATGGTTCACCCATCCCTTAACTGGGTCGACACTTGTTTAAGGCGGGTGGACCTAGCTTTGGGCCTGCTTTGGAAAATTCCTTATTGATGTATTGTTGATGTGTCTTCTACGGTTTAGATTAAAAACCCAAAATCTAATAACCTAAAATTTAAATATAAAATACAATGAATCTAGACATAAAATCCAATGAACCTATACACCAAACTCTACTATAAATAGCCTCTAACACCTAACCAAATATTTACTACTTCATTTCTCTACTAACATTCTTCTCAAATATAATTTTAATGGAGTATCAGGGGCTTGGTTCCACACATATTTCTAGGGGATATTCATAGATAAAGAATATCTACCAAAGCCTATTGGATTTGCTCAGATTTTTGTGAGTATTACTGTGATTATCAGATTTCTTCCAAGTTAATGTTAAAATAGATACAGTAGTTGTTACAATGATTAGCAATAAAAATAAAAAGGATTTAGATACTAAAATATATTGGATCAGAAAGTTTGACAATTACAATGTTTATAAGTTTGTCTTTTACATGTTATTGTTCGTTTTAATTATTGTCTATTAATTATTCCTTTTTAGTTGTTATTTGTTTATAAGTACATTCTTCTCCCTTATTCCCTTCTCTGTCATCGTTTTATTAATCGTCTTGTAATGCCTAATTACTCATTGTGTTCATTTCTGAGCTTAGATCATTTCTCCTTTTCCTTCGTTTTGCGCTGAGCCTAGGCGAATGAGAGTCTGGGCCTTTACCGTTTAATTTGTGTAAATTTGAAATAATCTGAAATAATATTAATAAGCGGATTTTAGGCATATTAAGAATTCGTAAAATATGGGCTGTAAATGGGATAAATTCTAAAGGAAGAATATGCAAACTTGTAAATTGGGATAAATTGTACATTAATATGGAAAAATATGTTCATTTAACATTCATTAGGAAAACATGTTATTTGACATTAATTTGTAAACATGTTAATTTGGCGTAAATTCAGAAAATATGTTGTTTGACATTAATTTGTAAACATGTTAATTTGGCATTAATTCGGAAAACATGTTATTTGACATTAATTTGTAAACAAGTTAATTTGGCATTGATTTGGAAAACATGTTATTTGACATTAATTTGTAAGCATGTTAATTTGACAATGATTTGGATGACATGTTATTTGACATTAATTTGTAAACATGTTAATTTGACATTGATTTGGAAAGCATGTTATTTGACATTAATTTGTAAACACGTTAATTTGTCATTAATTTGGAAAACGTGTTATTTGTAAACATGCTAATTTGGCGTTAATTTGGAAAACATGTTATTTGACATTAATTTATAAATCTGTTAATTTGGCTTTGATTTGAAAAACATGTTATTTGACATTAATTTGTAAACGTGTTAATTTGGCATTGATTTGGAAAATATGTTATTTGATATTAATTTGTAAACATGTTAATTTGGCATTAATTTGAAAAAAAATGTTATTTGACATTAATTTGTAAACATGTTAATTTGGCATTGATTTGGAAAACATGTTATTTGACATTAATCTGTAAACATTTTAACTAGAGTGAACTATACTTTATTTGACATTAAGTAATCGGTATTGGTAAACATGTTAATTGGAAATAATTGTACTTAATTATATATTAAGAAAATGTGTGAATAGGAGTAAGATATACTTAATTATACGTTAAGTAAAACATGTTACTGTAACTCGAACTTGTAATTGAACAATAAATGACATGGTAATAAAAAGGCGTTGTAGATTACTTTCGTTAATTACAATATGGGAATAAAAGGTTGTAGATTAATTTTGTTAATTACAATCTGGGAATAAAAGTTTGTGTATTACTTCCGTTAATTACAATCTAGAGGTAAGGGGTTGTAGATTACTTTCGTTAATTATAATCATGGATAAAATGTTATATATTACATTCTTTAATTACAATATAAAAAATAACATGCTATGTAATTGTGCTTATTAATGAACTTAAAATGTGTTTAAGTTAAACCTGTATAATTAATAAGAAAGAGGGGTTCATCCCTTTGAGATATAAGGGGCTCGTAGAAATCCTAGTTAACTTGGGGGTAAAGTCTCGGGCGGCTTGTGTCATATGCATTTTGTGTGGGGATCCGTATCAGTCAGTGTTGCTTGGTTATCAACTGGGCCTCACGCTAGAAAGGGGCAAAGGCACAGTTATACTGAACTAGGTAGTAAGAGGTCCAAACGAGAGGTGGGTAGCGGTGCGTTCTAGTAGAGTCATGAGCGCACATGGATCCGAAAGTGGAAGATAAGATGCTGTAACGCCTATGGTCAAGGCTGTGTCTTTTAGTTGATGGGTTCGGGAATTGATAACCCCGTATTTCATTGCTAGCATAGGTTATTCACATTTGGAAAGACGATCGGTGGATAACATTAGGAGAATCCTTCCTAATTACTTATTTCTGTCTGAATCTGTATAAGTGCAAAATAGTCAATCAGTTTTAGTATGATCATTATTATCATCATCGTATGCGGATACGAATAGTCAATTCCTTTATGTCAATTCACATTAGTTACTATTCACCTTTAGGTTTGTATAGACACTTACCCTTCTATGACACTAGAACCACTATTTGTCTGTTTTACTTAACCTAGCAGTCGAGTTGGTAATCATGGCAGTTCATCAGGCTTTATATCTGACCCTTTTCCTTTCTTCCTTTCTCTTTTCTTTCTCCCAAGCTTACAGGGAGAAAGTATATAATCCAAGTTTCTTTAATGATTTTTTCGTGATGGATTCCTACAGAGACGGATTTGTTCCTATTTTCTTTCCAACGTTTTGTTGTATCTTTTTGACTATTTTGGACATAATATTAATTTACTCTGATGATGTTTTTAACCAAGATTTTTAGACATGACATTTGGTAACTATTCAGTTAATTGAAACAAAGATGGTTTTTCTATCTATAAGATGAAAGTTTCTCTTCTGCTGTAAATTTATTAATTTATGTCTTGTGAAATCTTAGTCTCTATAATGATTTATTTCTTGTGAAGTCGTAGTCTATGTGATGTTTTATGTATTTATACCTACAATGCTTTATATTTTCTTAATGAAATCCTCATACTGGTGACATTAAGGATTGTAGGGTGTTACATTTGGTGTCAGAGCCTAAGGTTACCAAGATTGCTAAAATTTTGTTTTAAAAGAAAACGAATTTTTGGAAATCAAAAGTTACACTTGAAAATAAAATATCCCCTGTGGTCAGTTACAGTCTTCCTTTGACTCTTTCGAATTCTAAATCTGTATCTTTTTAGTTGAGTATAAGGCGTTCAATCTAAGCTTTTCCTTAAGGATGAAAATTTGATTAATGGACAAACCCGTTTATCTCGGTAGTTGGGAAAGGTCGAGGTTGGAAAGGAATTTATTGCTTGACATATATTAAAAAGGGTTAATCATGGATGTAACAAGCTTATTAGCTTAGTGATAAAATGGACAGCTTGGAAGTTAAGAATAACCTAAATTGATTGATTAAGAAAAAGGAATGTATTTCCACAGTTTGGTTTTAAACTAACATAGAAAACA
Source organism: Allium sativum (assembly GCA_030737875.1). Taxonomy (NCBI): domain Eukaryota; kingdom Viridiplantae; phylum Streptophyta; class Magnoliopsida; order Asparagales; family Amaryllidaceae; genus Allium; species Allium sativum. The sequence continues at coordinate 8,317 of JASFAX010002686.1, read as the reverse complement.
ACATTGCAATAATGAATGGATTGGTGCAGAATAGGGGTTTTACCGTATTGCGCACTAACCGCCAACTTAAAGATAATTAAAAAGAAAAATCTTACAATTATGAATTCTATAAAATAGATTGTCTTATACTATGGAAAAAGATTTTTATAACATTTTCGGTAACCAATCAATTAGGGAACTTCCAAAAAGGTAAATTTAAGGATGGTAAGTGAACAATCGACATGAGTATATTAATGTCAAAAGGATTATAGGGAAAGGTGTTAATCAGAAGTGATCGAGAAATGGTCAAGGAAGGCTTGGTGAGAGGAAGAAATAATGTTACTATCTTTTGTTCTATCTAGTTTTCCTATTTGGTTTAGGAATATTTTGTCCCTTTTCCTTTGATTTGTTGGTTGGGGGTGGCTGTGTGAGGCCATAGCCATGATAAGTTGAGTCATATGGAGCATCTGTATTGTAGGCCTAACAAAGCGGACCTTTATAGATATAGTAAGTACCCTAGGGTGCATTGATAGCACTAGTGACTGTTTTGCATGTAACACCCCGTAAAATTCATAAGTATTAACAAATAAAATAAATAATTAAAACAAACAATTAAATGACATGGCTGGAAAATAGAATTTTTGCAGCTGTAAGAGTTTGGCTACGAAACTTTTTTTTGGATTCGTGGCGAAATTCTACATCGTTTTCATATATAATATGCTAAAAACGGTTAACATGTGAAGAAGTTATGAACAATTGAATTTGGACAGTGTACATAGAAATTGTATGTATATATATAATTATGTGAATATTATATATATATAGTCCAAATAATAATATAAAATAAAAAGAGTGAAATTCAAAATTACAATATTAATATATGGAATAATATATATAAATGAGCAATTGGAATATTCCATCTATTTTAAATATACGTGTATATATAAGTACACAAGAAAAGGACAAGAGCAACATTAAAAAAAGAAAGATGCAATTAGAATTAATTGCATTATTGTATGTGTTTGAATTGACAATATCTAAGGGATAAACTACATATTTGGACAACAATAACTTTCCCTTAGGTGGATTTGAAATCCAAATAAATTAGATAAAGACTAGGGGACAAAGGATGTGTTACATAAGGAAAATGATTGGTAATAAAAGACAAGCAATTAAGCAAATAAAGAACGTAATTAATAAAAATGAACAGCCCAATAAGGCTGTGTAATTAGGGTTTTCTAAAGAGGTTATGTTTATATAGATGGTTCGGATTAATTTTTATATATACGACGGCTCCTGCTCACACGAGCAAGTACAAATAACCCCTCAAATAACACACTAGAAACCTTAGTTATTTTAAACGTCTGCCTCCATGCTTCTGAATTCCATAAAAAAATAAAGGGAAAAAGGGTGAAGGTTCTTCTATTTCTCCACCTCCATTCCTATATCTCTCTATTTCAATTTATATAAGTTTAGGAAGTTGGAATTTAGCACAAACAATTTATATAAGAATCTAATTATATGTTTCTTGTATTTATATTGTTAGAAGATCAATCAGAGCCTACTTGACCGTTAAGAACCATCCTAGATATAGAGATTTCTATCACATCTCCACTTGATTTGTGAGTGGAATCTAATTTTTCTTAAAGGCGTATTCATATTATTATCAGTTTGTTATAACATGAAAAATCCCCAAATCTTCTACTTTTTAATCACGTAGGAAATTGTCATATTGAATTGGTTTTGTAGAATTTTGGTTTGTATTGAATTAAAGGTAAACATGAGTTTTGTATTATTATTTATATTTTATGCAATTCACCATCATCATTTGATTAAGCCTAAAAATGTTTGGACTTGAATGATTTCATAGTTTAATTGGGTTTGGAACCTAATTTGGGTGTAAATGCTTTCATAAACTAGAATGAATCAAATGTAAACATTTTTGGGTGTATAACACCACAAAAAGGGTGAATTGGGTGAAATATGGATTGTAAACATACATGTGTGAACATATGAAATATGTTACTTTTAGTTTAATATTTAAATCATTTCTACATGCCTAAGGATACAAGTTATAGTTGTTATGTATATGTATATGTTTTCCATTCACTGCTATTTGCAATATGTTCATTGTGCCATGATGTTTATGTATAGCGGTAAAATATGGAAAAGTCTACATTGTATGCCTTAAATTGAATAAGATGACAATTGCCACCTCATTAGAACATTTACTCGTTTGTACAAATGTTATGTTAATCAGGCGCTATTATTATATTACTTATTTAAACATAATCAACGTAAATAACGTGAAATTAAGAGTAATAAATGAGATTAGGTTAGAGTTTGAATCTGAAATGTCCCCTTAACAAATATACATATATATTTGTTTGCTTGTGTGTGCGTATATATGTGGAATGACTTAAATATATATAAATAAATGACACAAAGGCACGAGGTTAGTTGCCATTTGTAGTAGAAGCCTGCCCGGAACCGACCGGCATATCCAACAACCACAAGTAGGCCCAACTAATATGAGATGTCTAGGTTCCATGGACCATTCATAAACTTAGTACACTAGACATGAGGTTAAATCGATTTGTAGTAGAAGCCTACCCAGAACCGAATGGCATATCCAACATCTACAAGTATATGGATTAATGTGAGAGGTCTAATGTGTGTGTGTGTGTATATATATATATATATAAGTTAATGTACTGTGAAAACAAACAGGCTTACTATGCCTTAAGAAGGTCTTAAGTGGTCGACTCACCTTTTATCTAATTTGGGTCTTAAGTGGTTATGACTGGATCCCTCCGAAGGTTTATTCCTTGGAGAGGAACCCAAGTCAAGGGACCCACCTTTATTAGTATTATGGTAAGTCTTTGGGTCCTCCCTCTTTAAAAGTGGTTAGGCATAAAGCAGTTAACGGAGGAGGGTAGTTCACGGGGTTGTCCACTACCTCTAGAAGCTTGTAAGGGCTCAACTATGGACAGTTTGGTAATTGAAGAATATGTGGACATCGCATGCTCACCAACTATCTAAGGGAAGTCTTAAGTGACATAGGTGTCCTACTGGGTAATATCAGTTAAGTAGTAACACTCGCAATACTACTTCTCATACTACAAATGATATATTAGACTTAAGAACGTTAACATACTAGGAAGGGGTCCTTAAAGGGCTAGGATTCTGCCTCAGGGTTATAAGTGATTATAAAAATCCCCCTTTAATAGGGCCATAAGTGACCGAGAATGTCATCTCGTTGGGTCTTTACCCTAAAGACATTACTGGGCGATTGACTTGGATACCCCCCCTCATTGGTTAAATATTTATGTTTGTGTGAAATCTTATGTACCGAACCCAAAATGAGCCTAAATTTCGACATAGAAAAGGCCCATCGAAACTTAGAACCATTCTAAATGGGTCGTTGGTTCCTGTAAGGATTACGTTTGCACAGAATATATATACACAGATACTTCAAATGGAAGTCTCACACGGCGGAAAGAGAAAATATAATACTAAAATATGATGTACCATTTATTTAAAAACCACATAAATACAATAGTCACAGTAATATCTATTCAATGGGTACATCAAATAGTTCATTCTCACAAGTTTCCAAAAGAAGTAAAGCAACAAGTACTAATAATAGCATAACAACTTTTTCTTCTTCATCGGCTTCAATCATCACTTTTTCCATGACTTTAACCCCATCTACTGACCTGTTGGTTATTTTGAGTAGAGGGGTTAGATCATAAAGTTATGTGTGACTAAAATATAGTGTTACTTGATGTGCATACCGTATATTTTTAGTAGGTTACATATGTCAAGATATGTCTAAGCAGCACACAACAAACATCAAGTTTCTAACCGATGGGGTGGATATCCAAGTCAATCGCACATTAGTGTTTTTAGGGTAAAAACCTAATAAGGTGGCATTCTCGATCACTTATTGCCCTATTAAAGGTGGATTCTTATGATCTCTTATAAACCTGAGGCGAACCCCTAGCCTTTTAAGACCTCGTCCTAATACGTTAACGTTCTTAAGTCTATACTTTCATTTGTAATATGAGAAGTAGTATTGCGAACGTTACTACTTAACTGATATTACCCGGTAGGACACAATTGTAACAACCCGGAAAATATGAACCAGTTTGAAAATTTTAAATTGGCTAAAATAGTGAATTTTAAGTATTTAAAATAAATATTTTAAATATTAACGACGAAAAGTAAGTTTGAATCGATGTTTGAAAATGAATATAATTATAAACAATGCCTGAAATGGCGCGACAGTTTCGAAATTTCAATTCAAACTTCGACTGACTGTACCGGGTGCAAAATAAAACGGATTGTAGTGAAACCAAAAATATTTAAATCTATTAGTGAATATCTTTCTAACGAATCTGAAAAATCGAAGTTTCGTAACGGGAATCAAAAGTTATGGCCAAATGAATTTTCAGAAAGGTCACTATAGAGAATATATAGCCCTTGAAAATAGACATTTTGCAAACGACCTCGGAATTCGACGAAACCGCTTTTGTTGGGTCCGGGATGTCAAATTATTGCTAGGTTTCAAATTTCATAATTTTTGAAGCTAGTATGTGAGCATGGCGAAGGAAAATGTGTTTGGTCAATTATAGTTAAATTGGATCGACCAGAAAATGACCATTTTTCAAACGGTCTCAGAATTCGACGAAACTAGTTTTGTTGGGACCGTGTCGTTAAAACATAGCTAGATTTATTTTTCGGGAATTTTTAGAATCAGTATGTGGCCCCGGCAAGTTGAAATGTACGATCAAGTTGAATATTGAATGTTTTATATTTTAATTTGAAGAAAAACTGATCGTAACAGCTGAATGGGGTTACGAAACATATCCCACTGTGTTCAGAATGGGGGTAATTAGCTAGGGCGACAGTCGTTGGGTTAGATTTGGAGTCAGTATCAATAAGAGGGTATTTTTGAAAATTAAATAAAATAAATAATTATTATAAATGGACCTTCCATCTCAAACCCTAACCTCTTCTAAACATCGCCGCCACCATCGAATTGACAGCCGATTTTGTCCCAAATTCTTACCCTAAAATACTCCAATCCATCTCAAATTGATTCAAACCCTAAACCAAAAATCCAAGACCCTTGTTTGCTCGTTCCAATGATACGGAAATGATGAAATATCGTTTGGTGGATTTTGCGATTTCTCAGCTCAAAGTTGGGAGGTTCGGACCCGTTTTCAGGCGGAAGGAGGAGTTCGAAGTGGGGGTGGCTCTGGGCAGAGGCAGGTGGCGCGAGGGGCGACGGCGAGGCGGTATCTGATCGGAGTACGGTGGTCCTCCGACGATGCAAAACGGAACCCTAGTTTGGTGCAGTTGTTTGAGGGTGCGGCCTGAAGGTTTATACAGGGAAGAAGGAGTTAGTTTTAATTAAGGTTAATTAATTTAATAATAACTCGTTAATTACCCAATGTATTAATCACCATAACTTATTCATATATGGTCGAAATTCAGTGAAACAAGATTAGCCGGGACCGGGTGGACGTCTTCTACATTCTAGAAGAGACCACATATTTTTCTGAGCCTTCTGCAGTTTTTGGTGGAGTGGAACCCAATGTGAGATTTCTAATTTATAAACGATATGGAAAACAACGATGTATAAATTATATAGTCAATGTATGAGTTATATAAGCGTTGTACACCACATGTATAAGCGTTGTATAAGTTGTATGTTCGTTGTATAAGTTATATATGCATTGTAAAAGTGATATATGCATTGAAATTAATTGAAATGATATTGAAAAGAAAGTGAAATATATTTATATATGAATATATATATATATATACACACACACACACACTCCCCTTGTCCACAGACCATGGACGATATTTATTGGTTGTGATTGGTGTGAAAATTGGTTGATAGCGAGTGGTTGATTTGAATGGTTTGTGGTTGAAACTAATTGATTGTGGTTGAAAAATACCCGTTTGTGGTTGAGAATTATTTGGTTGAAACCACATAGGATTAGTTTGTGGAAAATAAAAATAAACATGTCGCCTGCGTGCGAACTAGATGCATGAAATACCCATTGTCAAAAGCTGCGAGGCTTTAAGGTAGAGCGAGGAGCCGTACTAGGGACGGTCCCGGTTTTAATACCCTGCCGTATGCTGCCGAGATTTTCAATAATATTCATGTGTTAGAATTATTTTCATTTATTGAAATTATTTTCATATGTTGAAACCGCATTCATGTGTTGAATAGAAATTCATTCCTTGAATAGAAATTCATGTGTTGAATGGTATTCGTGTTTTAAATAAATTGCTTTAACAATAAAAATCACATTTTTATTATATATACGAACTATAGAAAACATTCATGTGTTGAATAGAAATTCATTCGTTGAATAGAAATTCATGTGTCGAATGGTATTCGTGTTTTAAATAAATTGATTTAACAATAAAAATCATATTTTTATCATATATATGAACAATATAAAATAGTTGTGTTTTGAAATAAATTGTTTTATAATAAAAATCATATTTTTATCATCTATATGAACTATATAAAATAGTCGTGTTTTGAAATTCATGTGTTGAATAGAAAACAATCATGTGTTGAATAGAAATTCATTCGTGGAATAGAAATTCATGTGTTGAATGGTATTCGTGTTTTAAATAAATTGCTTTTACAATAAAATCGCATTTTTATTATATACATGAATTGTTAAAAATAGTGAAGTGTTGAAATAACTGTCTGTTGGATAAAAATATCATTTTTATCAAATGTATGAAATGAAAATAGTTTTGAAATCTGTAAAGACCCGTAACTTCCCCGTGAAGGAAAGAGCGGATAGTTCGAGAACAAGCCACAACAGAACGCAGACGGAAGAACATTTCATTGTTAATTACAACAATTCCATCAGAATACAAGAATATACAGAGTATAAATAAATAAATATTACACAGAAAATACCAGAGATTACAATACATTGCATAGCAGCGGAAAATAATACAAAACACAACTAGAAGGAGATATATGGATACAAAGCTTTCCGGATATCGTTCCAGCTGTAAGTCAGGATCCTGTGAATATAAATCTGCAAAACCAAAACTACTAGCTACCCGTGTCAAAATAAGGGCACCCAGAGTTTAGGTTAAAACAATAAACCCCAGGTCAGTCATGTGACTGGTGTGAGAACTAAAACAGTTATTTAAAACTTTACTTTAAATCATATATATCAAGGGACCACGCTGTATAACATGGAACGGGTTTCCTCCCAAGAATACCAGTGCATACAACAAAATAGCGAAATGCTTTTTGGAAAAATGAAGCTATTATAAGACCCAAGTCCTATCACACAATGCAACGCAAGCCGGGGGATAGGGTTTCCTTTATAATAGCCAAACATGCTTAGTACATTTAAAACAAATCATTTGATACTATTATAAGTGCACAGTGTATAAAACAACTTCAAATCATAAATATCAATCATAGGCGGCGTGGGTACCATATATCATGTCGCCATACTAGGCTCTACAAATAAAACCGTAAACGTCACGTATTGGAAATTGGGTTATCATTTATGGTATGAACCGAGGCTAGGGAGCGTCCTCTACCGATTCGAGACAATCTAGCCCATGTCTCAGGCAAGCGCGCAGGCAAGCCTTGGATCGTCAGGGCCGGTCCACCGATGTGGATTATTATGCCTGAACAATACGTCTCCCCGCCCTATGGGGCGTAAATGAGCCAACGAATGACTCCATCGGCTTCACATAGTCACCGATAAATCTGAGGCGCCTCGCAAACCAACAACCACATAAGTCAAACTCGTCAGGGCGTGTAAAACCACTGACGCCACTTCTAACTAGAAGGAAACGCATGCCCTCCCTGATCTCCTCTCCCGTTTCTGGTTCATACCGGGTGTGAAACTCGCAGAGTAAACGTTACACAAAGCTATGCCATAAAGGCCGCGCTTTGATCATTAACACAAGACTTTGCTTTTCAACAGAAGCCTTGATCATTTGCCACTTAGGCATGCTACATAGGCAATTCATTCCATGCGATGGATATCCATCAATATATAACCCCTGAGCTCGTACGTCTCAGAGAAGGGCGTTAAGCAAGAGAATAAATTCTCCGCCGCCAAACAGATATATATTTAATAGAAATCAATCACACAGACTGAAATCCAATGTCTGACACACAGTCCATTTACAAGTCCGTTCTGGGTCTGAACGAAACCGGAGGCACCTAGTACCCCGCATATCCATCGATCTCCAAGTACGTCTGGACGATCACCAACTGTTTCCATCTTCTTTGGTGTACATCCCAATCAAGATCATCAGTAAT
>JASFAX010002685.1:0-45038 GCA_030737875.1 Allium sativum | reverse complement strand
TGTCGAGGAAACTCTTAATCAAGTCATAGATGAGGCTGAAGATGACATGTTTCTATTTTACGTCTTTAGCATTATGAGTCGTGGGAGTTTGCACTACTTCGGGGTAGCTTTTCCACCACTCTGGTGCTTGTTTGGGAACGAGTGCTTGAAATTAATGGTGATGACTGTAGTGAGGATGAACTCATTGATAGACTTCTAGATGATAGGTCTAAGAAGGCTTTGGCAGAGGGAAAGATTCTATTAGCGAATGAGAGGGCTGGTACATCTGGAGAGCCAATTCGAAATCAACCCAATACCAATCCTCCTATTGATCCCGTGGACCCTGGAACTTCTAGTTTGCAGACATTGGTCAACCCTCCTGATGTTTCGAAAGAGAAAGAGGTGGTTACTGAGGAGAATGCAAATATAGAAAACATTAGTGAGGAGCATCATGGAGATGACGAAGCTGATGATGAAAACCATGAGAACTGGAGAATTAAGCACAGGAATGCCCAGGAAAATCTTCTAGATGCAGGTAAAATTGAAACCAACTATAACGTGTCATACTTAGAGTCCATTTTTGATTCTTTTGGGTCTCTTGCCGCTTATGCTCATTATCTCCATAGTCTAGGTTTAATTTCACCCTTATCTTCTCCTACTATAGGCAATGCAACAACAATTGAAGCTGCTATAATTGATTCACCCTTAATCACCATCCCTCTTGTTACCGTTATCACTCCCCCTCCTCTAAGTGACACTTCCATGCCTGTGATTACAGCTTCCGGGTCACTAGATGCAAGAATCGAAGCTTTCTCAGATTTAGATGACGTTGGTTACAATCTTAGTGACGATCTTGGGGCCAACGAAATGGATGAAAGCCCGAAGAATGTTGTTAAAGGCAAGAAAGCTGTCAAGTTTTCATTGGCTAAGAAGCTCAAGAGGAAGAAGAAAAAAGACACGGAAAGCATTACTTTATCTTATCAGGAAAACCCGAGTAATATAGAAGAGACCCCTCCTCCTTCTCTTAACAAACCAGCTTTAAGGTTAGGTGATAGGAAGAAATAGTAGTGCTTGGCACCGACTTATTTTGCTCTTCGACTATTTTCTCTTATATGTTGTATTCAGACCGGTTGTATATGTAAGTGTCGTTCCCTGCTTATTACTTTATGCTTATCTGTGTCTGATTGTGCTGGATTTTATGACTGTGATTTTGTGATCATGCTATCTGATTACGTGATGCTGAAATGAAATTGTGTTCTGCTTTTCGTACATAAGCTTGTACTTTTAGCTTTGTTGTACTCTCCTGTTCTGCAATTCACACCTGTTTTCTTTTCATACTTGTATTATCATAAGTTATTTGCTTTTGCTATACTTTGTATTGAAATGATTTTGTGATAGTTTTGGAAAGTTGATTTTTAGTTTTATTCACAAATCATTATCGGTTGGACCTAACTTGACTAATTTTGCTGGATTTCCTTGATTCTGACTGTGGCAATTTTTTGGATTTATATGAATAACCACCTTCAAGCTGTTATAATATCGGGTTGTTAATTTTTCCTTCGTCCTTTCAAAGTTCAACTTTTATTGGTCAAATTAGCTCTTATAGACGCTAAACCCTTAGTCTTGAAATTGTGACGAGTTTGTTGTATGTCTCAAGAAGTGAGCATCGTTAAATTTCTTTAATGCGGTGGTGATGCCCCCATACCAAAATTCGTTACAATTTTAGAAGTTTAGTGCGGTATTGTATGAGCAACTCTATTTGGAGCCTTTTGACCATGTGTTTAGCCTCTGTTGGATTTCTTGGCTCAATTCTGATCAAAGGTTTCCAGTTTTGTCCCACTTACATCCTCTTATGGAGATGGGTACCTATTTTCGTGCCCCTATTAGAGAGGTCTTATATTCAGTTCCTCCGTATAGGTATTTGTAAACCCGTTATTCTTTGTGGCTAAATGACTTAGTCACTTGTAAAATTTGCAGGGCGCCTTCAAAAAGGGCTTTGGGTTCGTCAGTAGCTGGATTTGAAAGATCCAGAACCAATAGCTGGATTTGGAAGACCTAGCATCTGATGGGAGGCCCCTAGAGGTTTTTTTTAGAAACCAGTCTTTGTATCGTTATACAACCATGTATCAATGGTTTTGTCGATTAACTAAGTGCCCCTCGGGGAGGTCTTCGGTTTTAGAGCCCAGTGTTTATATCGCTATCCAACCATGTATCAATGGCATTGACGATGAATCGGGTACCCCTCAGGGAGGTCTTTGGTTTAAAATTTCGATATTTCTCGGGGCAAACTCTAGTTTGTTCATTGGGTTTTACCACAATTTGTCAAAACTAAGGCCTGTAATACTATAATTAAGAAGGTGCCCCTTTTATGAAACTTACATTTTTATCTATAACTTTGAACACCACGCCTTTTGACCATTTAATCCTTGGTGTTTCCTCCTTGCATTTCTATGCTTCACATCATCGAGTTGATTGTGAATGATGTTTTAAGCATTGAGCAATGGTTATTTGAGTTATCCCAATCAGGATGTGCCAAATAATCACCAGGTCTTATTAGGTCAAAAAAATGTGTTAGCGCTATTTTAATGGACCTACAATCAAAATCGAATCTTAGCAAACTATTTGCAAATCATATGATTTAGGCAAGTAAAGCAATTTCTTTCATTAGGATGTACAAAGCTTGTAATAATGTTGCATGGTATTTACAATGCTTGATATTTACAACTTTGTCAAATCATATAAAAGAAACATTAAATGAAGTAGTGACGGAGATGTAATTCCATGCTCTCAGAAGTTGGATTTTGTCCGTCTTTTTTAGCTCAAAAGTACCATCAGAGAATTTTTGGCTAATCATATATGGCCCCTCCCAGTTAGGTCCAAGTACCCCAGTTCTTGTCATAATTCTTTTCAGAACAAGGTCCCGAACCTAGAAGGTTCTGCATCTTACTTTAGCATTGAAATGACGAGCTATTCTTCTCTGATGCGATATGACTCTGAGTTCTGCTTCTCTTCTCCTTTCCTCAAGAAAATCAAGTGCTTCAAGTTGTAGTTTCTCATTCTCTTCTTGGTTGAAGTGCATTCTTCTATGATTTGGAACCTCTAGTTCCACTGGAATCATTGCCTTGGATCCAAATGCAAGCGAGAACGGAGTATGCCCTGTTGCGGTTTTATGAGTAGTACGGTATGCCCATAGTGCAAGTGGAAGCTCGCCTACTCAAGCGCCCTTACCTAGTTCGAGTCACTTCTTAATAGTTGACTTCAAGATTTTGTTGATTGCTTCGACTTGCCCGTTGGCCTGCGGATGAGCTACAGCTGCAAAACTTTTCTTGATTTTGTACTTGGTGCAGAAACCTAGAAATTCACGGCTCTCGAATTGAGTTCCAATATTCGGTGATCATTTTTGTAGTATACCGAACCTGCAGATGATGTTCTTCAAGACAAAACTGATCACCTTCTTCGAAGTAACAGTAGCTAGTATTTCAGCTTCAACACATTTAGTGAAATAGTCAACTGCCACTATTGCGTACTTCATATTCGTTTTAACTGTAGGTAATGCTCCGATCAAATCTAAGCCCCTGACGGCAAATGGTCATGGGCTAACCATTTGAGTCAATTCAATAGGAGGAGCTCTTGGAATTTTTGCAAACCTTTGGCATCTGTCCCACTTTTTAACATAGGTCATCGCATCCAGGTTCACATTGGGCCAAAAGTAGTCGTATCGCAGAATTTTCTTGGCTAGTGTTTGATCGCCTATGTGACCTCCACAATCTCCTTTATGTAACTCTACCAAGATCACTTTTGACTCCTCCTTTGTTACACATCGAAGCAATGGCATATAAAATCCTTGCCTATATAACCTTCCATCCTGAATAAGATATAGTGGAGCCTTGCGTAATATCTTCCATCGCTTTTTTGGCTCTTCGGGGAGTGTCCCATTAAGGATATATTCCTTGATCGGAGTCACCCATGACATGGGCTCTTTAACCATCTCCATGATAGAGTCAACATATGCTTCCTCAATAGCAGGAGTTGAAAGGACGTCTACAGGAATAAGACCCAGCAATTATGCATCTAAAGAACTGGCATATTTAGCGAGAGAATCTGCCTTTGAATTTTCTTCCCGTGGAATGTGAGATATGGTGTAGCGGTCGAGGTCATTGAGAAATTCCATGGCTTTGATAATATAAGAAAGGAGGTTTCCAACTTTAGTCTGGAATTCTCCAAGGACTTGACACACTACCAGTTGAGAATCACTAAAAATTTGTAAAGTTTTCAGATTCAATTCCTTTGCTAATTCCAGCCTTGTTATTAATGCTTCGTATTCGGCTTCATTATTTGTCAATGGGAATTCCAATCTCAAGGCATAGCATAGAGAATGGTCACCTAGAGTTTCTAATACAATTCCGGCCCCTGAACAATAATCGTTCCTGGACCCATCAAAGTATAGCTTCCAGCTAGCCACTATCTCTACCGGTTCTTCAATTTCTTCTCCCTTGTCCATGAACTCGGCAATGAAATATGCTAAGGCTTGCCCATTAACAGCTCTTCGGAGGTGATAAGTGATGTCGTATTGGCTAAGCTCAATATTCCACTTCATTAACCTTCGCGAAGTTTCTGGGCGAAATAGAACTTGTCTTAGCGGTTGATCGGTGAGAACTTCTATCGGATGGGATTGGAAATATGGTCTCAATTTCTTTGACGCAATAAGAAGGCATTAGGCGAGCTTCTCTAACTTTGAGTAGTTTAATTCTGCTCCGGCGAGCCACTTGCTAATGTAATAAACTAACGATTGGACTTTAGCATCCTCTCGGACAAGCGCGGCGCTTAAGACATGTAATGATACGGCCAAATATAGGAACAACTCCTCTCCATCTCTATTTTTGGAAAGCATCGATGGTGAATCCGTATGCTTAATCAATTCTTCAAAAGCTGTTTGATATTTTAGAGTCCACTGGAAATCTTTCTTTCCTTTTTCAAAGCATCGTAAAGAGGGATGCACCGATCGGTTGATTTGGAGATGAACCGGTTAAGGGCAGCAACTTTCCCATTCAAGCTTTGAAGCTATTTCTTTGTCCTTGGAGCTCACATTTCCCGTAATGTCGTGACTTGGGAAGGATTCGCCTCAATGGCCCTAGCGTTGACTATAAATCGGAGAAATTTTCCTGATGAAACTCCGAATGAGCATTTTAGAGGATTTAACTTCATACCGTACTTTCTGAGAATATGAAACATCTCGACTAGATTCTCAAGATGATTTTCTGCCTTTATGGATTTTACCAGCATATCATCTACATAGACCTCCGCAGTGTTCCCAATCTGGGATTTGAACATGGAATTCACAAGGCGCTGGTAGGTTGCTCCCGCATTCTTTATCCAAACGACATAACTTTGTAGCAATATAAGCCTCGATCAGTTATGAAATTCGTGTTTTCTTCTTCCGACCATCATGATCTGATTATACCCAGATTATGCGTCCATGAATGATAACAATTCATGCCCTGCAGTTGCATCGACAAGTTGGTCAACTCTCGGTAATGGAAAACTGTCTTTGGGGAATGCTTTGTTAAGGTCGAGTAGTCTATGCACACTTTCCATTTGCCGTTGGATTTCTTAACATGGACTAGATTGGAGACCCAAGTGGGATACGTGGATTCTCTTATAAAATTATTTTTGAACAATCTATCTACTTCTTCTTTTAATGCCACGGATCTTTCAGGTCCTTGCATTCTTCTTTTTTGTTTTACAGGATTCAAACTAGGATTAATATTCAACTTGTGAACAATTACATCTGGTGATATTCTGCACATGTCAGAGTGCGTCCATGCGAAAACATCTCAGTTTGCTTTTAAAAACAATATCACAACCTTCTGCAATCTTAGGCCTAAATGAGAACCTATCTTCAGGACTCGGTCAGGATTTTATTGTGTACTAGCACAGAGATGGTGTCCTCAGCTGGTGCTGCACTGTTTTCCCCCATACTGGCTTTTCTTGGATCAATTTCTTTTTGGGCTCCACTGTGCTCGCCAGTATGAGGGCCCTTCCTTAATTACTATGAGGAAGGATCACGAATGCGAAGAGTGTAACACCCCGCGTCCGTTAAGGTCACTCACAAGGGAATGCCTTAACTTCGGTGGAGCGTTTTAGGTAAAAGATGAAGATAAATTACAAGACAGACAGGTAATGCAGCAGAAAATAAAGTCATTTTATAAGCGATGTAGTTCAGCTAAGATTTTACAACAATTGACCCAATCATACTTAAAGGTATAAAACTTCTGTCTTAATTTTAAAACTTCCAAGTATATAAGAAGCATAAGTCCCCAAATAAAAGTGAAAACACAGCCATAGCCAAAGATGAGAGGATCCAAGCAATACATCAAAGAATCTTTAAGCTTGGAAAGAAAACGGTCCAAACTAAGATGAGTTATTCCTTCCCTGACTACTTGGAGGGAGGGGAACGGAAGAAAAGAAGATGAATGTAAACAGAGTCAGACATAAAGCCTGGTAAGTGTAACACCCCGTAATTTTATAACATTAAAATTCACAAATTAAAGTATACTTAATTTTTAGAAAAAATTAAGTGAAATGGGTTGCGCAGATATATATATATATATATATATATATTGATATATATATATATATAAATTAAAAATTAAATAAATAAATATGCAAAAAAGTTCAAAATAGCGAATTGGGAGGGGGAATAACCGAACCGGCCCATTTTTGAGGTCGACCCGAGCTCGGCTGGGTCGACTAGGGGTTAATCCAGGTTGTTTGGCTATCAACCCGTAGGCCGATTCGCTCAAATGAAGATTTTGCATTTGATTGGTTCTCATGGTTCAGGGTTAATCTAATGGTCATAAATAACTTCCTACACCTATAAATACATCCTAATGCTAACCCTAAACCTAATTAAAATAGAATAGTTACCGTCATACCATCGCCATGGAAATCAATGGAGACGCCGCCAACTAAGAAAGAAGAAAAGCAAATTCAATTCTAATTCTCTCAACCCTAAAGCAAAGCAAAACTCTCTCTTTTCTTCTTGTAAAAACCCGTAACTTCCCCGGTGAGGAAAGCGTCGGATAGTTCGAGAACAAACCACCACAAAACGCATACAAAAGAACCTTTCACTGTATATCACAACAATGCATCAGATTACAAGAATATACAGAGTATGAATAAATATTACACAGAAATATCAGAGATTTAAATTACATTTAAATACATAGCAGCGGAAAATAATACAATACACAACTAGAAGAGATATACGGATACAAAGCTTTCCGGATATCATTCCAGCTGTAAACCAGGATCCTGTGAATATAAATCTGCAAAACCAAAACTACTAGCTGCCCGTGTCAAAATAAGGGCACCCAGAGTTTAGGTTAAAAACAAAAAACTCCAGGTCAGTCATGTGACTGGTGTGAGAACTAAAACAGTTATTAATCTTTGTTTTTAAGGTTAGGTAAATCAAGGGACCACGCCGTATAACACAGAATGGGTTTCCTCCCAAGAATACCAGTGCATAAAACAACAGCGCAATGCTAAATAAAGAAAAATGAAGCTATTATAAGACCCAGGTCCTATCACACAATGCAACGCAAGCCGGGGGATAGGGTTTTCCTTTATAACAGCCAAAGAATGCTTGATACGTTTAAAACAAATCATTTGATACTATTATAAGTGCATAGTGTAAAAACAACTTCAAATCATAAGTATCAATCATAGGCGGCATGAATGCCCCATAACACTATGTCGCCATATATAAGTTTACAATCAAAACCGCAAGACGTCTTATTGGAAGTTGGGTTATCATTTATGGTATGAACCGAGGCTAGGGGCAAGATCCTCACCGATTCGAGACAATCTAGCCCATGTCTCAGGCAAGCGCGCAGACAAGCCTTGGATCGTCAGGGCCGGTCCACCGATGTGGATTATTATGCCTGAACACTACGTTTCTCCGCCCTTTGGGGCGTAAGCCTGGCCCGTCAGCCGACCAGAAGCATCGGCCGAAACCGATATCTCGAGGCGCCTCACTTTTCAGCAAGTAATAATAAGCAACATCCACATGAGTCAAACTCGTCAGCCAGTTCAAGCACTGACGCCACTCCTAACTAGAAAGAAACGCATGTCCTCCCTGATGTCCGTCTCCCGTTTTTGATTCATACCGGGTGTGATACTCGCGAATCAACGTTACACAAAGCTACGCCACAAAGGCCGTGCTTCGATCATCAACCACAAGACTTTGCTTTTCAACAGAAGCCTTGATCATTTGCATCTTAGCATGCCACATAGGCAATTCACTCCATGCGATTGTTATC
Organism: Allium sativum; assembly: GCA_030737875.1. Lineage (NCBI taxonomy): Eukaryota > Viridiplantae > Streptophyta > Magnoliopsida > Asparagales > Amaryllidaceae > Allium > Allium sativum. Next base: position 36,738 of record JASFAX010002685.1, on the reverse strand, counting down.
CATCAATATATAACCCCTGAGCTCGTACGTCTCAGAGAAGGGCGTTAAGCAAGAGAATAAATTCTCCGCCGCTAAACAGATATTGTAACACCCCGCCTCCGCTAGGGTCACTCGCAAAGGAATGCACTAGCTTTAGAGGGGCATTATTGGTAAACACGCACAGAAATATCACAAGACAGAACATATAAAATAGCGGTAGTAAAATCGAACTTTCATAAATTCCATAATTAAGGTCTAAGCCTTTTACATCAGAGTACATCAAAACCTGTCTTGCAATAATAAAGAAGCATAAAGACATTTTAATAAATTATTCCCCAAGTAAAAATAGTAAAGTAGCCATAGCCAAGAGAAGTCCAAGCCATCCATGATGACCTTCAAGCAGAAGAAGTCCGAACTAAACAGCATTGTTTCCTCCTTGAAGCCTGGGGGGGGGAACGGAAGAAAAGAGGCGAAACAAAACGGGTCAGTCAAAAAGACTGAGTAAGTCCTATCTACTTCCAGTATAAAAACAGGTAAAGGTAACATGACATGCATAAACTGAAAGTAAACATAAGGATAACTACAAGACAGATAAACCAGGGTAGCCGGTTGAACTACTGTGGCAAGGTAAACTAAGGTATCATGATAATCTACGGTGTTATGATAAATCAAGGTATCACATCGTCAGATTTCTATCGAGTACATTATCCCAAGGTATCTACCCCGTCTAACATCCCACGGTATCTATTATGTATATTCTTCCTAGTTCTAACATGTATATTTGCTCTGCACCCTCCGTACTAGTATCCCAGCCTTGTTATGTGTTAACCATGAATGTCCCTTACTCAAAGTCGTGTAATGGTCCATGTCAACCTAATATATCGCATATATAGGTTACTCAAATCATATGTTTCTTTCCATGTATATAAGTTCAGTCCTTTGCCGTACCTCGTACGGGCTTCCTCATGTCGTATTATCCTTGAAATCGTTTGGACTGTCACCCTTGTTCTAGCTAGGCTCTTCCATATGAATCATCGTTTGAACTACTAGGACTTACGCCACCTAGCACCACTAGGGATTACGCTTACCTATTGCACGCTTTCGTATTTCGGTTTGGGTTAAACCACCTAGGCCACTAGGGATTACGCTAACCCTCAACCGCGCCCTTTTTCCCACGCATTCATCGTGAATCGTTTTTCCATAACTGTATGCACATGTATCACATCGTGCCATCCGAGTCCTGTCACAGGGCAAAACAAGAAATACAAGACTCGGTCGGGAGCTTTAGATTTATCTGCCGATGCAGATACTAAGGTCTGCTTTTCTACACGTGGCTATGGTCCCACGAGACCCCTCCCTCAACTAGTGAAAGGCAACACAAGAGAAAATCTTGCATGAGAACTACACTCCGGCCAGCCCACCTCCTACGGCCTACCTCACCCATAATTAGATAGCAATTATGGTCTGTTGGGTGTTCCCTGCCTTTCCGTACGTACACGCTTGACTCAAGATGGTAGATGATCGACGAACTTGCTATCTAGGGCACTATCATGTATTCGTTGACTCACTGCTATCCATCCCAGACTTTAGGTCGCTCGTATAGCAACCAAGGCATACTCTTGGTTCTTCTAACGCAGACCTTAACCTCTTGTGAGCCCAGGATGATCATCTGCGACATCACAGAGGGATACCAAGAATATCCTCACGTTCCCCGAAGCCGCTGCTTCGTTACCCAGTTCGTTGGAGCCTTTATCTAAATCAGCTAGCCTGCTCCTACACGTATACTTAAACGATGACCTACCGTATCGGGTTACTCATCTATCTAAGAAGTGGTCCAAATTTCCTTGACTAAGAATTATTACTTAGTTTCCCTTAACTAAGGTTTACCACTTAGCCTTATTTCCATTATCCTTGTTAACTATGGTTATTTACCTAATCCTCCGAATTAGGGTTTATCTAATGGGTTAAGTGTCACTTAAGTTCACAACTTAACCCGTCTACAAAACATGTCGAAACTGGCTAAGTATCCAAGTCCAAGACTTAACCCTACAGACCATGTGTCAAGTTGGTTAAGTATATCAAGGAATTCATGACTTAACCTCGTCTAATTATCATTTTAGATTGGTTAATTATATAAATTAACTTGACCTTGTCATCAAATCGGTCAAGCGTATTCAAGTGATTCGTGACTTAGCCTTATCATGTTTTCACGTTAGATTGGTTAAGTATAGATTAACTTAACCTCATCAAATTAACGAGTTAGATTGGTTAAGTATAGGTCAATTAACCTCATCAAATCATCGTGTTAAATTAGTTAAGTGTTTAACTTAACCCCATTAAATTACCAAGTTGGATTAATTAAGTCTAGGCTAACTTAACCCCATCCGATTACCATGTTTAGATTAGTTAAGCCTAATCTTAACCCCATCCATTAACTGTATTATACGGTTAAGTGTCATTAAGAAAATTTACTAAACCTTATCACGTTATCGTGTTGGATTGATTAAGTGTTGGTTAACTTAATCCCGTCCACTAGTCATATAAAATGGTCAAGTGTCATTAGGCAAATCAAGTTACTTAACCTACCCAAGCTTATCATGTTTTGTTAAGTATCATTAGCCTAATCAAATTACTTAACCCATTTGTCCATATCATATTTGGTTAAGCCTCATTAATCAAATTAACTTAACCCTATTATGTGGCATTAACTTAATTAATGCACCCTCAACCTCTCACATTAGACCTTGTTGTGGTTACTAGTTAAGCCGGGCGGGTCCGGGTAGATTTACACCACAACCTAGTCTAACCTCGGGTCTTAAGCGCGACATGACCAACTTCTCACATTGGGTCCTATTGTTTGCAACTACTAGTTAGGCCGGTCGGTTCCGGGTAGTTTTACGTTGCACACTCAACCCAACCTCGAGTTGGCCACACTTATATTATCTAAGTTCATCATGTTTCCAAAACATGTTACAAGTTTTCAAGCATTTGGGTAGACCTAACTTAATAGGTAAATTCCCAAAGGGTAGACCTAACTTAATAGGTAAATTCCCAAGCTCATGTTTTTATGCATACTTACATGCCAACTTCCATGTTATCTTTCAAGTCATATTTTCAAGTATAAACACATGTCATATTCAAGTTAAGATTTTGCGACATGTTCATGTTTATCTAACTACCCAAAATCGTGTTTTCCCAACGCAAGCAAAGCGAGTCAACATAGTAAGGATACTATGTCACATATTGGTCTCAAAACATGCATGATGCCAAAAAGGGCTTGGCTTCCACATGCATATCATCATAAAGGGATTGGCCATAAACATGCATAGTGTCATAAGGTAATTTGGCCACAAACATGCATATTATCAAAAGGGGTTTGGCCATAAACATGCACAACTTAAAAGAGGGGATTGGCCACGAGCATGCATAATCTCATAAAGGATTTGGCCACAAACTTGCATGTTAGCATAAGGGGTTTGGGTTCATAAACATGCATAAGCCCCAAAATCTTGTCTTAGCCAATGTTTCACAAGTAAAGTGGTTCCTAAAGGTTCATGCTAGCATTTCATGCATAAAGATCCAAACTTGCAAGTTAAACTAGGTTATGCATAGCATGAGAGGCATGATTAAGTCACTCACATGGCCTAAGATCATAAATATGAACACAAGAGGCATGGTAAGGTTCATATAGATTCGCATAATCATGTTTAGCCTCATTTTATCCCATGTCATTATCAAAACTACCGTTTCCATCTAAAAGTAGCTAGAACTTACATAGTTAGGCCTAGGGAAAGAAGCATGAATCATCTTGGCTAAGAAAGGTGCCTCCTTTGTTGAAGAATCGTCATGGAACTCGCATAGCAACGTTGATTTTGCCTCTCTTTGGTGTAGCAAGCTTGCATCTTTTGATTTGAACCCGATTTGAATGCATAGGCTCTAGGGATTTGAGATGGAAGCCATGAGAGTAGAAATTTGGCCATAGTTTAGTTACATGAGTGAATAATGAGGGTTTAGGGGTAGGTTTAGGGTCTTTTTATAGAGATTAGGATAGTTTTAGGCCCTTAGATTAACCCTAGGACCAACCTGAACCGTCAGATTTCAAACCAGGCCCAAAAACCTAGCCAAGATAGAAAATAGGTGCACCAAATCAGAATCAGCCGACAGGGCAAGTCGACAGCCCTGTCGACATGCCTGTCGACATGCCTGTCGACATGCCTGTCGACTTGTCTGGGCGGGAATTTTCCCGCCTGGCCCCATTTCTGCATGTTTCGAAATTCAAATTTCCCGAAAACTTCTTTGGGCCTTAACCGGGTCATACGGACTCCGATTTTCGAAAACTCGGACTCTATTTCGCGTATTTTTCCGAGACGAACGCAATGGCATAGCCCGTTTTACTTGATTCAGAATTTAAAATTAAATTCTGCCTTGATTCTCGTTTTAACATGTTATTGAAATACGGGTTGTTACATTCTCCCCACCTTTTAGGATTTCGTCCCCGAAATCGCTAAGTTAGGAAGAACATATCCTACCATCCATCATCCATCTACTCAAAACATCATCCACAAGCAACCATCGTCCTTAGATGATTTCTAATGCTGTATGAATACATGCAAAGGGTGTGTGTATATGTTCCTTAGCTAATGCTAATGATCAGGCCTGAGAAATCTTTTGAATGCAAAAATATGTTTAGTGCTATGAATCCATCATGTATGCAAATAGTCCTAGTCATATACACTATATGCGTGCACAAACATTCAACCATATGCAACATCCGCATGATAACACGTTCAATTTCATCCATAAATAAGTATAAATACTCGTGCATATGCAATATGAAATGTGACCGAGTCGAGCTAATATCTAATGTAAATTCGCGCATCCACGAGCAACCACTTGCAACCATTTGCACCCATATCAACCATAACATGTTTCAAATACATGTTTACATCCATAGGGTTCTACCTAAGATTCCCTGAAACATGGTCGAGAAGATAAACAAAACAAACTCTGTACGGGGTTTGTAACAGAGACATGACCGAGGGGATATCCATAAAAGATAGCCTACAAGCAAGCTCAACAGAAAAACAGGGATCGAGGATATATTCCCAAAAGAGATATCATGCACGTATTTAGTCTTCAGTCTCCTGAGTCGCATTACCTTGAGCTTAGTTCCATCGTGCCTTGACCGCCTCTTTTGCTTCACGATTTCGCAGCTTCTTATTTCCTGTTTCCATAACATGAGTTGGAACTCATTTCCTCGTCGCCTCTCGTTCCACTTGCACTTATTCTCCTTCTAGAATACTTGGCGCAAACAGGACTGCGTACACATTATTCCATGCAAGCCCTCAAAAATTCACTAGTGAATCCTGGACCTTGTACCATAAGGTATTCCACGCAGAAAAACTTTCTCTTGAAAGTAAACAAGTTACCGTGCGCACTTACTAGGGTAATTCCCATAACCCATACATAATCGAAATAAACCATCCGTCTTATTAGCGAGCACCATTCGATCGGGTTTCTAATTTCCAACAAAGGCATCTAGGGACTCTAAGTAACTAATCATGACAGAACCCAAAAGGTTACACGATACTTCAAGGGTATTACCAAAGCAAGCCAAGAGTCTAACTACCCTCCTTCTAAAACCGAGAGTGGCACCCCTTACTGGATAACCACTTCATCCCTAGAATCCATCCACAACTTATAAACATAAGCATTATTTCCAAGCTCAACACTTGATATAGACATTCTCAAATCCAAACAAGCCATGAGTAAATGGACCGATCTTCCAATAGGACTTGAGACAAAAACGGGATCCTCTACTACGCTAGTACTAAGGTGCAGAGACTCAACTACCGAAGCGGACTTAAAAGATGCGGTGATCAAAACAAAGTCCCGACAGGATGATAGAGAAGAAAAGCTAAACCTTTAACAAGATCGTTACCCTCTTTCTGAGGTACCTTAGAAATGAGAGCATACTATTGCCCTCCGAATGATCTTGTCCGTGTTCCACGATACTTAACTATCCGTCCCGTTTCACCATGCCAAAGGTACTCTCTCGTCATGGGTTTCATTGTTCATCTTTCTTCTTCCTTTTAGGACTCAGCCATACCAACATGTTGCTTATCCCTGAGCTCGTATCCTTTATCCTTGTTCTTACTATCCTTTCATGCATAACTCTGCAACAGTCTCTCGAGAACCACCTCCATCGTACGGCAAACACTTACGCAGCTAGAAAGACTAGTCGCAGTCAAAACCACTGTGACTACAGATGGAGGAAAGAAAGGAAAAGAGATTCAATCAAGGAAACAAGGATAATGCTAATGGCCTTTGGGGAATAGCCTTTTTCTTTTTAAAAGAAAATTTTCTTGAAAAATTCTTCTTTGTAAACGGTTTTTCAAATAATTTTCAGAAGGTCTTTAAAACTTTTGCCCAGTCTAGTAACCTTCTGCTCTGATACCAAATGTAACACCCCGCCTCCGCTAGGGTCACTCGCAAAGGAATGCACTAGCTTTAGAGGGGCATTATTGGTAAACACGCACAGAAATACCACAAGACAGAACATATAAAATAGCGGAAGTAAAATCGAACTTTCATAAATTCCATAATTAAGGTCTAAGCCTTTTACATCAAAGTACATCAAAACCTGTCTTGCAATAGTAAAGAAGCATAAAGACATTTTAATAAATTATTCCCCAAGTAAAAATAGTAAAGTAGCCATAGCCAAGAGAAGTCCAAGCCATCCATGATGACCTTCAAGCAGAAGAAGTCTGAACTAAACAGCATTGTTTCCTCCCTGAAACCTAGGGGGGAAACGGAAGAAAAGAGGCGAAACAAAACGGGTCAGTCAAAAAGACTGAGTAAGTCCTATCTACTTCCAGTATAAAAACAGGTAAAGGTAACATGACATGCATAAACTGAAAGTAAACATAAGGATAACTACAAGATAGATAAACCAGGGTAGCCGGTTGAACTACTGTGGCAAGGTAAACTAAGGTATCATGATAATCTACGGTGTTATGATAAATCAAGGTATCACATCGTCAGATTTCTATCGAGTACATTATCCCAAGGTATCTACCCCGTCTAACATCCCACGGTATCTATTATGTATATTCTTCCTAGTTCTAACATGTATATTTGCTCTGCACCCTCCGTACTAGTATCCCAGCCTTGTTATGTGTTAACCATGAATGTCCCTTACTCAAAGTCGTGTAATGGTCCATGTCAACCTAATATATCGCATATATAGGTTACTCAAATCATATGTTTCTTTCCATGTATATAAGTTCAGTCCTTTGCCGTACCTCGTACGGGCTTCCTCATGTCGTATTATCCTTGAAATCGTTTGGACTGTCAACCTTGTTCTAGCTAGGCTCTTCCATATGAATCATCGTTTGAACTACTAGGACTTACGCCACCTAGCACCACTAGGGATTACGCTTACCTATTGCACGCTTTCGTATTTCGGTTTGGGTTAAACCACCTAGGCCACTAGGGATTACGCTAACCCTCAACCGCGCCCTTTTTCCCACGCATTCATCGTGAATCGTTTTTCCATAACTGTATGCACATGTATCACATCGTGCCATCCGAGTCCTGTCACAGGGCAAAACAAGAAATACAAGACTCGGTCGGGAGCTTTAGATTTATCTGCCGATGCAGATACTAAGGTCTGCTTTTCTACACGTGGCTATGGTCCCACGAGACCCCTCCCTCAACTAGTGAAAGGCAACACAAGAGAAAATCTTGCATGAGAACTACACTCCGGCCAGCCCACCTCCTACGGCCTACCTCACCCATAATTAGATAGCAATTATGGTCTGTTAGGTGTTCCCTGCCTTTCCGTATGTACACGCTTGACTCAAGATGGTAGATGATCGACGAACTTGCGATCTAGGGCACTATCATGTATTCGTTGACTCACTGCTATCCATCCCAGACTTTAGGTCGCTCGTATAGCAACCAAGGCATACTCTTGGTTCTTCTAACGCAGACCTTAACCTCTTGTGAGCCCAGGATGATCATCTGCGACATCACAGAGGGATACCAAGAATATCCTCACGTTCCCCGAAGCCGCTGCTTCGTTACCCAGTTCGTTGGAGCCTTTATCTAAATCAGATAGCCTGCTCCTACACGTATACTTAAACGATGACCTACCGTATCGGGTTACTCATCTATCTAAGAAGTGGTCCAAATTTCCTTGACTAAGAATTATTACTTAGTTTCCCTTAACTAAGGTTTACCACTTAGCCTTATTTCCATTATCCTTGTTAACTATGGTTATTTACCTAATCCTCCGAATTAGGGTTTATCTAATGGGTTAAGTGTCACTTAAGTTCACAACTTAACCCGTCTACAAAACATGTCGAAACTGGCTAAGTATCCAAGTCCAAGACTTAACCCTACAGACCATGTGTCAAGTTGGTTAAGTATATCAAGGAATTCATGACTTAACCTCGTCTAATTATCATTTTAGATTGGTTAATTATATAAATTAACTTGACCTTGTCATCAAATCGGTCAAGCGTATTCAAGTGATTCGTGACTTAGCCTTATCATGTTTTCACGTTAGATTGGTTAAGTATAGATTAACTTAACCTCATCAAATTAACGAGTTAGATTGGTTAAGTATAGGTCACTTAACCTCATCAAATCATCGTGTTAAATTAGTTAAGTGTTTAACTTAACCCCATTAAATTACCAAGTTGGATTAATTAAGTCTAGGCTAACTTAACCCCGTCCGATTACCATGTTTAGATTAGTTAAGCCTAATCTTAACCCCATCCATTAACTGTATTATACGGTTAAGTGTCATTAATAAAATTTACTTAACCTTATCACGTTATCGTGTTGGATTGATTAAGTGTTGGTTAACTTAATCCCGTCCACTAGTCGTATAAAAATGGTCAAGTGTCATTAGGCAAATCAAGTTACTTAACCTACCCAAGCTTATCATGTTTTGTTAAGTATCATTAGCCTAATCAAATTACTTAACCCATTTGTCCATATCATATTTGGTTAAGCCTCATTATTCAAATTAACTTAACCCTATTATGTGGCATTAACTTAATTAATGCACCCTCAACCTCTCACATTAGACCTTGTTGTGGTTACTAGTTAAGCCGGGCGGGTCCGGGTAGATTTACACCACAACCTAGTCTAACCTCGGGTCTTAAGCGCGACATGACCAACTTCTCACATTGGGTCCTATTGTTTGCAACTACTAGTTAGGCCGGTCGGTTCCGGGTAGTTTTACGTTGCACACTCAACCCAACCTCGAGTTGGCCACACTTATATTATCTAAGTTCATCATGTTTCCAAAACATGTTACAAGTTTTCAAGCATTTGGGTAGACCTAACTTAATAGATAAATTCCCAAAGGGTAGACCTAACTTAATAGGTAAATTCCCAAGCTCATGTTTTTATGCATACTTACATGCCAACTTCCATGTTATCTTTCAAGTCATATTTTCAAGTATAAACACATGTCATATTCAAGTTAAGATTTTGCGACATGTTCATGTTTATCTAACTACCCAAAATCGTGTTTTCCCAACGCAAGCAAAGCGAGTCAACATAGTAAGGATACTATGTCACATATTGGTCTCAAAACATGCATGATGCCAAAAAGGGCTTGGCTTCCACATGAATATCATCATAAAGGGATTGGCCATAAACATGCATAGTGTCATAAGGTAATTTGGCCACAAACATGCATATTATCAAAAGGGGTTTGGCCATAAACATGCACAACTTAAAAGAGGGGATTGGCCACGAGCATGCATAATCTCATAAAGGATTTGGCCACAAACTTGCATGTTAGCATAAGGGGTTTGGGTTCATAAACATGTATAAGCCCCAAAATCTTGTCTTAGCCAATGTTTCACAAGTAAAGTGGTTCCTAAAGGTTCATGCTAGCATTTCATGCATAAAGATCCAAACTTGCAAGTTAAACTAGGTTATGCATAGCATGAGAGGCATGATTAAGTCACTCACATGGCCTAAGATCATAAATATGAACACAAGAGGCATGGTAAGGTTCATATAGGTTCGCATAATCATGTTTAGCCTCATTTTATCCCATGTCATTATCAAAACTACCGTTTCCATCTAAAAGTAGCTAGAACTTACATAGTTAGGCCTAGGGAAAGAAGCATGAATCATCTTGGCTAAGAAAGGTGCCTCCTTTGTTGAAGAATCGTCATGGAACTCGCATAGCAACGTTGATTTTGCCTCTCTTTGGTGTAGCAAGCTTGCATCTTTTGATTTGAACCCGATTTGAATGCATAGGCTCTAGGGATTTGAGATGGAGGCCATGAGAGTAGAAATTTGGCCATAGTTTAGTTACATGAGTGAATAATGAGGGTTTAGGGGTAGGTTTAGGGTCTTTTTATAGAGATTAGGATAGTTTTAGGCCCTTAGATTAACCCTAGGACCAACCTGAACCGTCAGATTTCAAACCAGGCCCAAAAACCTAGCCAAGATAGAAAATAGGTGCACCAGATCAGAATCAGCCGACAGGGCAAGTCGACAGCCCTGTCGACATGCCTGTCGACTTGTCTGGGCGGGAATTTTCCCGCCTGGCCCCATTTCTGCATGTTTCGAAATTCAAATTTCCCGAAAACTTCTTTGGGCCTTAACCGGGTCATACGGACTCCGATTTTCGAAAACTCGGACTCTATTTCGCGTATTTTTCCAAGACGAACGCAATGGCATAGCCCGTTTTACTTGATTCAGAATTTAAAATTAAATTCTGCCTTGATTCTCGTTTTAACATGTTATTGAAATACGGGTTGTTACAGATATATATTTAATAGAGATCAATCACACGGACTAAAATCCAATGTCAGACACACAGTCCATTTAAAAGTCCGTTCTGGGTCTGAACGAAACCGGAGGCACCTAGTACCCCGCATATCCATCGATCTCCAAGTACGTCTGGATGATCACCAACTGTTTCCATCTTCTTGGGTGTACAGCCCAATCAAGATCATCAGTAATCACCCAAACGACGTGAAGACTTCCGGTCTTCAACCACCGTCTTCATCTTCGATTTATCGTCGTATCAGTTATTCAGAATGGGATAAACCCGATCTTTCTGAATAGCTCGCGTATATTTTAAATAGGTGTTACACAAACACAACATACGCCTCATTCCAATTCATCAGTCACTAACCGTAAATTAATCAAGAGAATAATCCCCCAAATATTAACCCCGAAGGCCGAAACCAACATCAGATCAATATCCAGAAAACCGTTCTGCTTAGCTCACCAACCGTTAGTTTCTAAATTTCACATTCATAGGGAAAGGTTCCCATAAATTTTATCAAAGATAAATCATTAGAATTTATTCTTTAATCTACATTTGAATATCAATTCAAACTAGTCGGGATTAACGAACCTTACCGAAGTAATCATTTGTTTTAATTTCCCAATCCCAACCTATTCATCCCATGAAGTAAAACGGGTCTTACTTCATATCTAACACCACGGTGTTATCGGTAAATTTAATTACCATTTCATGTTTAAATCTAATTAAAGATTTAACTATCGCCTGGAGCAAAACTGGTGATACTCCATTCTCGATCTTTTCAATCTAATTAAAGATTCATTAAAACTCCACTTAGTTTTAATCTTTAACTGGGTTAAAGAATCAGTATCATTTAAAACACAGTTCACGATAAACCCAAAATCACATTCATTAATTATCGGGTTAAAGAACGAGTGTTATTTAAAACACTGTTCACGATAAACCCAAAAATCAATATCAATTCAATTCCAATTAAATATTATTTAATTGGTACACTTCATTAAATCTAAATAAAAAGATTTAATCTTTTCTCAACTGGGTTCAAGAACAATGTTAGTGAAAACACCATTCACGACAAACCCAAATCACATTTGATATTAAATACAAGGCTCTGAATAGAAAATATATCGGCTTATATTCAATATCAGATTCTACGACCAACAGATATCGTATTGGAAATAACGATATATATATATCTATATCTTTCAAATTTCCATAGCAACATCTGTATAATCATGAAATCAAACATCGAAATATTCCGAAGACAATTTCGATTCAAATCCATTCCAATGCAATTATTGGAAGTTCTGGTTATTTTCAAAACCATTTTAAATCCAATTTATTTATTTTAAAAATAAATAAATTACTATTCTAGTTCAAAACTAGTTCATTTCGATAAAAATCTATTTTTATCTTTTCAAATATGGAGTTTTTCATCCCAATTCTTTATAAATCATTTCTTATGATTTTACACAAATTATTACTATTTTTAATAATTTTATCAAGGCCCGTACAGTCGATTTCCATCAACGGCCATCGAACTGCACTTACAGCGACCGTTTTCAAATTTGATTTGGATGTAACTCCAAATCCAACCGTTAGATTTCTAATTTCTAATATTCGTTAGAAAGCTCTTTTCGATACGAACCCAACGGTTCTGGTTTTAGGAGGATCCGACGGTCGGATCTCCCCTAATGTCCGTTTGAAATAAATGGTCGAAATTCGCGAACTGCCGCGGCGCGGCGCGTTCTATTCAGGCCATTATATTATATATATAATATATATAATATATATTTCGTCGATTTCTATTGAAAACGAATTATATAAATAGTTTTAAATTCGTTTCAAAAGCAATTTCAACTTCCTTTTCAATTCAAATCAAAATTGAATTCTTCTTTATAAATTCGTTTTAAAATTCATTTCTATTCAATTCAAATTTCAATTCAATTTGAATTCATTTCAATTCACTTTCAATTCAATTCGAATTCGTTTTCAATTCAATTCATTTCGAAATCGTTTTCAATTCAATTCATTTCGAAATCGTTTTCAATTCAATTCATTTCGAAATCGTTTTCAATTCAATTCATTTCAAAATGAATAAAATCGATATAAATATCGTTCACGTCTAAATGGCGTCAATCTAATCAACACGACTTCATATATTCCTTTATTCTATTCAACAAATGAATATTTATTTTTGTCAACACACGACTAATCTCAACGAATGAGTACTGTCCACGTATGACTATTTTTGTTAAATTATTTCGTTCAACACATGACTAATCTCAACGGATGAGTACAGTCAACACATGAACCTTTATTTTATAGTGATAAAGATATAAAATTTATTAAAATATTTCGTTCAACACATGACTAATCTCAACGGATGAGTACAGTCAACACATGAACCTTTATTTTATAATATTCTTTATTTTCTAAATTGGAATGAGGCCCAATCAATTACCATATAAAGTTAATTATATGGATTCCATACAACAAATGTATATAGTAGCAACGATAGATAATCAACCATCAACCAAAGTGCACTACACTGTATAAGCATCAAAAATAGATATCTAACGCTTATAACAGCCTGTCAATCAATCGATCGACATATTTAATCAATCAGGATGAGTGAACTTTATATTTCATCCCAACACCCGTGTGGGCTTTTTGTAACACCCCGCCTCCGCTAGGGTCACTCGCAAGGGAATGCACTAGCTTTAGAGGGGCATTATTGGTAAACATCCACAGAAATATCACAAGACAGAACATATAAAAATAGCGGAAGTAAAAACAAACTTTCATAACATTAATAAATGAGGTCAAAAGCCTTTTTACATCAGAGTACATCAAAACCTGTCTTGCTGAAATAAAGAAGCATGAAACCTTTTTCATAAATTATTCCCCAATTAAAACAGTAAAGTAGCCATAGCCAAGGAAAGTCCAAGCCATCCAAGATGACCTTCAAGCCGAAGAAGTCTGAACTAAACAACAGTATTTCCTCCCTGTAACCTGGGGGGAAACGGAAGACAAGAAGCGAAAGAAACGGGGTCAGTCATAAAGACTGGTAAGTCCTATCTACTTCCAGCATAAAAACAGACAAAGGTGACATGACATGCATAAACTGAAAGTAAACACAAGGATGATGTCAAGATAGATAAACTGAACCAAAATAACAGGATGAACTACTGTACCCAGATAAACTAAGGTGTCATGATAAATTACGATGTCAAATAAAACAAGGTATCAGGCCGTCAGGTTCCTATCAAGCATCACGTCCCATGGTATCTATTTAGTCTAACGTTCTATGGAATTTTTCATATATATATATATATATATATATATCTTTACTGGTTTTTACATGTATATTTGCTCTACACCCTCCGTACTAGTATCCCAGCCTTGTTATGTGTTAACCATGAATGTCCCTTACTCAAAGTCGTGTAATGGTCCATGTCAACCTAATATATCGCATATATAGGTTACTCAAATCATATGTTTCTTTCCATGTATATAAGTTCATTCCTTTGCCGTACCTCGTACGGGCTTCCTCATGTCGTATTATCCTTGAAATCGTTTGGACTGTCACCCTTGTTCTAGCTAGGCTCTTCCATATGAATCATCGTTTGAACTACTAGGACTTACGCCACCTAGCACCACTAGGGATTACGCTTACCTATTGCAAGCTTTCGTATTTCGGTTTGGGTTAAACCACCTAGGCCACTAGGGATTACGCTAACCCTCAACCGCGCCCTTTTTCCCACGCATTCCTCGTGAATCGTTTTTCTATAACTGTATGCACATGTATCACATCGTGCCATCCGAGTCCTGTCACAGGGCAAAACAAGAAATACAGGACTCGGTCGGGAGCTTTAGATTTATCTGCCGATGCAGATACTAAGGTCTGCTTTTCTACACGTGGCTATAGTCCCACGAGACCCCTCCCTCAACTAGTGAAAGGCAACACAAGAGAAAATCTTGCATGAGAACTACACTCCGGCCAGCCCACATCCTACGGCCTACCTCACCCATAATTAGATAGCAATTATGGTCTGTTGGGTGTTCCCTGCCTTTCCGTACGTACACGCTTGACTCAAGATGGTAGATGATCGACGAACTTGCTATCTCGGGAACCTTATGTATTCGTCGACTCACTGCTATCCACCCCAGTCTTTAGGTCGCTCGCATAGCAACCAAGGCATATTCTTGGTTCTTCTACCGCAGACCTCAACCTCTCGTGAGCCTAGTATAATGACCTGGCAGCTCACAGAGGGATCCCAAGAATATCCTCACGTTCCCCGAAGCCGCTGCTTCGTTACCCAGTTCGTTGGAGCCTTTATCTAAATCAGATAGCCTGCTCCTACACGCATACTTAAACGTTGACCTAACGTATCGGGTTACTAATCTATCTAAGAAATGGTCCAAATTTCCTTGACTAAGAATTATTACTTAGTTTCCCTTAACTAAGGTTTACCACTTAGCCTTATTTCCATAATCCTTGTTAACTATGGTTATTTACCTAATCCTCCGAATTAGGGTTTATCTAATGGGTTAAGTGTCACTTAAGTTCATAACTTAGCTCGTCTACAAACCATGTCAAAATTGGCTAAGTATCCAAGTCCAAGACTTAACCATACAAACCATGTGTCAAGTTGGCTAAGTATATTAAGCAATCCATAACTTAACCTCGTCTAATTATCATTTTAGATTGGTTAATTATATAAATTAACTTGACCTTGTCAAATTACCGAGTCAAATCGGTCAGGCGTATTCAAGTGATTCGTGACTTAGCCTTATCATGTTTTCACGTTAGATTGGTTAAGTATAGGTCACTTAACCACATCAAACTAACGAGTTGGATTAGTTAAGTGTAAATTAACTTAACCCCGTCCAATTACCATGTTTAGATTAGTTAGGTCTGAGTTGACTTAACCTCATCCATTAACTGTATTAAACGGTTAAGTGTTACTAAGAAAATTTACCTAACCTTATCAAGTTATCGTGTTGGATTGATTAAGTGTTGGTTAACTTAATTCCGTCCCCTCGTCGTATAAAAATGGTCAAGTGTCGTTAGGCAAATCAAGTTACTTAACCTACCCAACCCTGTCATGTTTTGTTAAGTATCATTAGCCTAATCAAATTACTTAACCCATTTGTCCATGTCATATTTGGTTAAGCCTCATTAATCAAATTAACTTAACCCTATTATGTGGCATTAATTATTTAATGCACCCCAACCTCTCACATTAGACTTTGTTGTGGTTACCTAGTTAAGCCGGTGGGTTCCGGGTAGATTTACACCACAACTTGGTCTAACCTCGGGTCTTAGGCGCGACATGACCAACTTCTCATATTGGATCCTATTGTTTGTAGCTACTAGTTAAGCCGGGCGGGTCCGGGTAGATTTATGCTACAAACTCAACCCAACCTCGAGTTGGCCACTTTCATGTTTAGCCTAGTGTCATGTTCATGGTCAAGTTTTCAAGCAATTGGGTAGACCTAACTTAATAGGTAAATTCCCAATGGGTAGACCTAACTTAATAGGTAAATTCCCAAGCCCATGTTTTTATGCATATTTACATGTTAACTTCCATGTTTATATTTCAAGTCATATTTTCAAGTATAAACACATGTCATATTCAAGTTAAGATTTCGCGACATGTTCATGTTTACGTAACTACCCAAAATCGTGTTTTCCCAACGCAAGCAAAGCGAGTCAACATAGTAAGGATACTATGTCACATATTGGTTTCAAAACATGCATGATGCCAAAAAGGGCTTGGCTTCCACATGCATAACATCATAAAGGGATTGGCCATAAACATGCATAGTGTCATAAGGTAATTTGGCCACAAACATGCATAGCATAAAAGGGGATAACTTGCATAAGTGTTCATGTCATAAACCTATCATGAAGGGATAAACATGCACATGTCACTTATGTCATAAGAAGGGGTTGGTTTTATGTACATGCATAAGCTCCAAAGTTCAACTTATGCAACTATTTCACAAGTCAAAGTGGCTCTAAGTGTTCATGCTATCATACTACAAGTAAAGGTCCAATCTTGCATGGCAAACTAAGTCCAATGCAACATGAATAGCATGGTTTAGTCGCTACAACATCACCCAAAGTCATATGTTCATGTTAAAGAGGCAAACTAGGTTCCCATAGGCTAACATACTCATGTTACTTTGCATTTTATCCCATGTCACATCAAAATCATCATTTAAATCTACAAGTAGCTAGAACTTACATAGGCAAGGCTTAGGAAAGGGATCATGCATCATCTTGACGAAGAAAGGTGGCTCCTTTGAAGAAGAACCATCATGAAACTCGCATAGCAATGTTGATTTGGCCTCTATTTGGTGTAGCAAGCTTGCATCTTTTGATTTGAACCCGATTTGAATGCATAGGCTCTAGGGATTGGAGATGGAAGCCATGATCAAAATTGATTTTGGCAGCACTTAGTTGCTAGGTTTGATTTTTAGGGATTTAGGTTAGGTTTAGGGTCTTTTTATAGAGATTAGGATAGTTTTAGGCCCTTAGATTAACCCTAGGATAGATCAGGACCATCAGATCTCGGAAGCTTCCAGAACCAGCCCAAGAACAAGACCAGGTGAGACAAACAGGTGCGCCAGGCAACTTGCCCCGGCCACCCCCTGTAGACAGGCAAGTCGACAGGGCTATCGACTTGGTCTGGGCCCAAGTCGACAGGCCTGTCGACATGGCCTAGGCGGGAAACTTCCCGCCTAGCCCCAGATCTGATTTCCAAAACTGTTTCCGAAATTCAAATTCCCAGAAACCTTCTTTGGGCCTTTTACGGGT
Source organism: Allium sativum (assembly GCA_030737875.1). Classification (NCBI taxonomy): domain Eukaryota; kingdom Viridiplantae; phylum Streptophyta; class Magnoliopsida; order Asparagales; family Amaryllidaceae; genus Allium; species Allium sativum. The sequence continues at coordinate 19,120 of JASFAX010002685.1, read as the reverse complement.
CATACGGACTCCGATTCTCGAAAACTCGGACTCTATTTCGCGTATTTTTCCGAGACGAACGCAATGGCATAGCCCGTTTCACTTGATTCAGAAATTCTGTCTTGATTCTTGATTTAACGTGTTGTAAAAATTCGGGTTGTTACATTCTCCCCTTCTTAAAGGATTTCGTCCCCGAAATCTCAAAGTTAGGAAGAACATATCCTACCATCCATCATCCATCTACTCAAACCATCATCCACAAGCAACCATTGTCCTTAGACGACTTCTAATGCTTTATGAATGTATGCAAAACGTGTGTGTACATGTTCCTTAGCTAATGCTAATGATCAGGCCTGGAAAAATCTTTCTAATGCAAAGTATGTTTAGTGCCATGAATCCATCATGTATGCAAATAGTCCTAGTCATATACACTATATGCGTGCACAAACATTCAACCATATGCAACATCCGCATGATAACACATTCAATTTCATCCATAAACAAGTATAAATACTCGTGCATATGCAATATGAAATGTGACCGAGTCGAGCTTATATCTAATGTAAATTCGCGCATCCACGAGCAACCACTTGCAACCATATCAACCATAACATGTTTCAAATACATGTTTACATCCACAGGGTTCTACCTAAGATTCCCTGAAACAGGGTCGAGAAGATAAACAAAACAAACTCCGTACGGGGTTTGTAACAGAGACAGGACCGAGAGGATATCCATAAAAGATAGCCTACAAGCAAGCTCAACAGAAAAACAGGGATCGAGGATATATTCCCAAAAGAGATATCATGCACGTATTTAGTCTTCAGTCTCCTGAGTCGCATTACCTTGAGCTTAGTTCCATCGCGCCTTGACCGCCCCTTTTTCTTCACGATTTCGCAGCTTCTTATTTCCTGTTTCCATGAGTTGGAACTCATTTCCTCGTCACCTCTCGTTCCATTTGCACTTATTCTCCTTCTAGAATACTTGGCGCAAACAGGACTGCGTACACATTATTCCATGCGAGCCCTCAAAATTCACTAGTGAATCCTGGACCTTGTACCATAAGGTATTCCACGTAGAAAAACTTTCTCTTGAAAGTAAACAAGTTACCGTGCGCACTTACTAGGGTAATTCCCATAACCCATACATAATCGAAGTAAACCATCCGTCTTATTAGCGAACACCATTCGATCGGGTTTCTAATTTCCAACAAAGGCATCTAGGGATTCAAAGTAACTAATCATGACAGAACCCAAAAGGTTACGCGATACTTCAAGGGTATTACCAAAGCAAGCCAAGAGTCTAACTACCCTCCTTCTAAAACCGAGAGTGGCACCCCTTACTGGATAACCACTTCATCCCTAGAATCCATCCACAACTTATAAACATAAGCATTATTTCCAAGCTCAACACTTGATATAGACATTCTCAAATCCAAACAAGCCATGAGTAAATGGACCGATCTTCCAATAGGACTTGAGACAAAAACGGGATCCTCTACTACGCTAGTACTAAGGTGCAGAGACTCAACTATCGAAGCGGACTTAAAAGATGCGGTGATCAAAACAAAGTCACGACAGGATGATAGAGAAGAAAAGCTAAACCTTTAACAAGATCGTTACCCTCCTTCTGAGGTACCCTAGAAATGAGAGCATACTATTGCCCTCCGAATGATCTTGTCCCTGTTCCATGATACTTAACTATCCGTCCCGTTTCACCATGCCAAAGGTACTCTCTTGTCATGGGTTTCATTGTTCATCTTTCTCCCTCCTTTTAGGACTCAGCCATACCAACATGTTGCTTATCCCTGAGCTCGTATCCTTTATCCTTGTTCTTACTATCCTTTCATGCATAACTCTGCAACGGTCTCTCGAGAACCACCTCCATCGTACGGGAAACACTTACGCAGCTAGAAAGACTGGTCGCAGTCAAAACCACTGTGACTACAGATGGAGGAAAGAAAGGAAAAGAGATTCAATCAAGGAAACAAGGATAATGCTAATGGCCTTTGGGGAATAGCTTTTTTCTTTTTAAAAGAAAATTTTCTTGAAAAATGCTTCTTTGTAAACGGTTTTTCAAATAATTTTCAGAAGGTCTTTAAAAACTTATGCCCAGTCTAGTAACCTTCTGCGCTGATACCAAATGTAACACCCCGCCTCCGCTAGGGTCACTCGCAAGGGAATGCACTAGCTTTAGAGGGGCATTATTGGTAAACATCCACAGAAATATCACAAGACAGAACATATAAAAATAGCGGAAGTAAAAACAAACTTTCATAACATTAATAAATGAGGTCAAAAGCCTTTTTACATCAGAGTACATCAAAACCTGTCTTGCTGAAATAAAGAAGCATGAAACCTTTTTCATAAATTATTCCCCAATTAAAACAGTAAAGTAGCCATAGCCAAGGAAAGTCCAAGCCATCCAAGATGACCTTCAAGCCGAAGAAGTCTGAACTAAACAACAGTATTTCCTCCCTGTAACCTGGGGGGGAACGGAAGACAAGAAGCGAAAGAAACGGGGTCAGTCATAAAGACTGGTAAGTCCTATCTACTTCCAGCATAAAAACAGATAAAGGTGACATGACATGCATAAACTGAAAGTAAACACAAGGATGATGTCAAGATAGATAAACTGAACCAAAATAACAGGATGAACTACTGTACCCAGATAAACTAAGGTGTCATGAAAAATTACGATGTCAAATAAAACAAGGTATCAGGCCGTCAGGTTCCTATCAAGCATCACGTCCCATGGTATCTATTTAGTCTAACGTTCTATGGAATTTTTCATATATATATATATATATATATCTTTACTGGTTTTTACATGTATATTTGCTCTGCACCCTCCGTACTAGTATCCCAGCCTTGTTATGTGTTAACCATGAATGTCCCTTACTCAAAGTCGTGTAATGGTACATGTCAACCTAATATATCGCATATATAGGTTACTCAAATCATATGTTTCTTTCCATGTATATAAGTTCAGTCCTTTGCCGGTCCTCGTACGGGCTTCCTCATGTCGTATTATCCTTGAAATCGTTTGGACTGTCACCCTTGTTCTAGCTAGGCTCTTCCATATGAATCATCGTTTGAACTACTAGGACTTACGCCACCTAGCACCACTAGGGATTACGCTTACCTATTGCACGCTTTCGTATTTCGGTTTGGGTTAAACCACCTAGGCCACTAGGGATTACGCTAACCCTCAACCACGCCCTTTTTCCCATGCATTCCTCGTGAATCGTTTTTCTATAACTGTATGCACATGTATCACATCGTGCCATCCGAGACCTGTCACAGGGCAAAACAAGAAATACAGGACTCGGTCGGGAGCTTTAGATTTATCTGCCGATGCAGATACTAAGGTCTGCTTTTCTACACGTGGCTATGGTCCCACGAGACCCCTCCCTCAACTAGTGAAAGCAACACAAGAGAAAATCTTGCATGAGAACTACACTCCGGCCAGCCCACATCCTACGGCCTACCTCACCCATAATTAGATAGCAATTATGGTCTGTTGGGTGTTCCCTGCCTTTCCGTACGTACACGCTTGACTCAAGATGGTAGATGATCGACGAACTTGCTATCTCGGGCACCTTATGTATTCGTCGACTCACTGCTATCCACCCCAGTCTTTAGGTCGCTCGCATAGCAACCAAGGCATATTCTTGGTTCTTCTACCGCAGACCTCAACCTCTCGTGAGCCTAGTATAATGACCTGGCAGCTCACAGAGGGATCCCAAGAATATCCTCACGTTCCCCGAAGCCGCTGCTTCGTTACCCAGTTCGTTGGAGCCTTTATCTAAATCAGATAGCCTGCTCCTACACGCATACTTAAACGTTGACCTAACGTATCGGGTTACTAATCTATCTAAGAAATGGTCAAAATTTCCTTGACTAAGAATTATTACTTAGTTTACCTTAACTAAGGTTTACCACTTAGCCTTATTTCCATAATCCTTGTTAACTATGGTTATTTACCTAATCCTCCGAATTAGGGTTTATCTAATGGGTTAAGTGTCACTTAAGTTCATAACTTAGCTCGTCTACAAACCATGTCAAAATTGGCTAAGTATCCAAGTCCAAGACTTAACCCTACAAACCATGTGTCAAGTTGGCTAAGTATATTAAGCAATCCATAACTTTACCTCGTCTAATTATCATTTTAGATTGGTTAATTATATAAATTAACTTGACCTTGTCAAATTACCGAGTCAAATCGGTCAGGCGTATTCAAGTGATTCGTGACTTAGCCTTATCATGTTTTCACGTTAGATTGGTTAAGTATAGGTCACTTAACCACATCAAACTAACGAGTTGGATTAGTTAAGTGTAAATTAACTTAACCCCGTCCAATTACCATGTTTAGATTAGTTAGGTCTGAGTTGACTTAACCCCATCCATTAACTGTATTAAACGGTTAAGTGTTACTAAGAAAATTTACCTAACCTTATCAAGTTATCGTGTTGGATTGATTAAGTGTTCGTTAACTTAATCCCGTCCCCTCGTCGTATAAAAATGGTCAAGTGTCGTTAGGCAAATCAAGTTACTTAACCTACCCAACCCTGTCATGTTTTGTTAAGTATCATTAGCCTAATCAAATTACTTAACCCATTTGTCCATGTCATATTTGGTTAAGCCTCGTTAATCAAATTAACTTAACCCTATTATGTGGCATTAATTATTTAATGCACCCCAACCTCTCACATTAGACTTTGTTGTGGTTACCTAGTTAAGCCGGTGGGTTCCGGGTAGATTCACACCACAACTTGGTCTAACCTCGGGTCTTAGGCGCGACATGACCAACTTCTCACATTGGATCCTATTGTTTGTAGCTACTAGTTAAGCCGGGCGGGTCCGGGTAGATTTATGCTACAAACTCAACCCAACCTCGAGTTGGCCACTTTCATGTTTAGCCTAGTGTCATGTTCATGGTTAAGTTTTCAAGCAATTGGGTAGACCTAACTTAATAGGTAAATTCCCAATGGGTAGACCTAACTTAATAGGTAAATTCCCAAGCCCATGTTTTTATGCATATTTACATGTTAACTTCCATGTTTATATTTCAAGTCATATTTTCAAGTATAAACACATGTCATATTCAAGTTAAGATTTCGCGACATGTTCATGTTTACGTAACTACCCAAAATCGTGTTTTCCCAACGCAAGCAAAGCGAGTCAACATAGTAAGGATACTATGTCACATATTGGTTTCAAAACATGCATGATGCCAAAAAGGGCTTGGCTTCCACATGCATAACATCATAAAGGGATTGGCCATAAACATGCATAGTGTCATAAGGTAATTTGGCCACAAACATGCATAGCATAAAAGGGGATAACTTGCATAAGTGTTCATGTCATAAACCTATCATGAAGGGATAAACATGCACATGTCACTTATGTCATAAGAAGGGGTTGGTTTTATGTACATGCATAAGCTCCAAAGTTCAACTTATGCAACTATTTCACAAGTCAAAGTGGCTCTAAGTGTTCATGCTATCATACTACAAGTAAAGGTCCAATCTTGCATGGCAAACTAAGTCCAATGCAACATGAATAGCATGGTTTAGTCGCTACAACATCACCCAAAGTCATATGTTCATGTTAAAGAGGCAAACTAGGTTCCCATAGGCTAACATACTCATGTTACTTTGCATTTTATCCCATGTCACATCAAAATCATCGTTTAAATCTACAAGTAGCTAGAACTTACATAGGCAAGGCTTAGGAAAGGGATCATGCATCATCTTGACGAAGAAAGGTGGCTCCTTTGAAGAAGAACCATCATGAAACTCGCATAGCAATGTTGATTTGGCCTCTATTTGGTGTAGCAAGCTTGCATCTTTTGATTTGAACCCGATTTGAATGCATAGGCTCTAGGGATTGGAGATGGAAGCCATGATCAAAATTGATTTTGGCAGCACTTAGTTGCTAGGTTTGATTTTTAGGGATTTAGGTTAGGTTTAGGGTCTTTTTATAGAGATTAGGATAGTTTTAGGCCCTTAGATTAACCCTAGGATAGATCAGGACCATCAGATCTCGGAAGCTTCCAGAACCAGCCCAAGAACAAGACCAGGTGAGACAAACAGGTGCGCCAGGCAACTTGCCCCGGCCACCCCCTGTCGACAGGCAAGTCGACAGGGCTGTCGACTTGGTTTGGGCCCAAGTCGACAGGCCTGTCGACAGCCCTGTCGACATGGCCTAGGCGGGAAACTTTCCGCCTAGCCCCAGATCTGATTTCCAAATCTGTTTCCGAAATTCAAATTCCCAGAAACCTTCTTTGGGCCTTTTACGGGTCATACGGACTCCGATTCTCGAAAACTCGGACTCTATTTCGCGTATTTTTCCGAGACGAACGCAATGGCATAGCCCGTTTCACTTGATTCAGAAATTCTGTCTTGATTCTTGATTTAATGTGTTGTAAAAATTCGGGTTGTTACAGTTTTCAAACAATCAAACACAGATTTTAGTTGTGCAGTTGGGCGATGTGTAAAATTTATCGACCAAATCAATATCAGTCAAATCAGTGTATATAAACAAATCGGCCGATTTGTTTATAAATATTTATTTATTCACTTTCACGTTAAAAATTATATTTTTAATGATAAAACATTTTATTCAACCTATGAATATTCTATTCTGTTCATCTTTTCAATAAAATGATATTTTTATTTTTCTAACATATTTTAGAAAATTTCGGCGGCATAACGGCACGATACTAGAAACGGGACGAGGCCTAGCCTTATCCCCGGTCTAGTGAAGGCCCACGCCATTCACACATCAATCAAATCAATTTCATTTCACCCAACAATTCAATTTAAACCAAATAATCTAACCAACTACACAACCAAACAATTTAACAAACAAGCCATCCATGGTCTGTGGATGACAGGTGTCGGGTGCTACTAAACACCGTCTGCATCCTAGTATATATATATATCTAGAAAATTAAATTGAAAGGTGAGAAGTTCTCACCAATAGCTATCCAATCATTTTGACTCTTCATTTATAGAAGTCTTCATCGTTCTTGCATCTTTGTCACGCTCTCTGCCCGTATTCTCTACATACGTAAAATCACATTTTTACTTTGCTACTCAATATATAAAAATCGAATTTTTACTTCGCTATTCAATATATAAAAATCGAATTTTTACTTCGCTATTCAATATATAAAAATCGAATTTTTATATTGTTATACATATAATAAAAATCGCATTCTTATTATATCGCCACATATATAAAGATCAAACTTTTACTTTGCTACATATATAACGATGATATTTTTAATATTCCTAACATGTAAAAATTATATTTTTAATTCTTTAGAAATATAAAATTCATATTTTCACATCTTCTATATAGTAAAGATTATATTTTTAATTCTTTAAAAATATAAAAATCACATTTTATATTTTTATTTATAAATAGCAAAGCATATCAGGCTATTTTATTTTTAACCCCCATTTTTAAATCTATGCTATATATATATTCAGTTTTTTCTTTCCGTGTTAATTACACAAAATAGCATTTTCTATTTTGATAAAATATAAAAGAAAAAAAAAACTGATTTATATAAATAATAAAAAAATTAATAAATCACTTACAGTAAATCAAAGGAGGAAGAGGGGGGTTTTCCACTGTTGAACTTCGGAGGGGGGGGGGGGGGTTTCAGCGCCGCCGAGGTCTGGGGTCTTCGGTGGTGGAGCGGTCTTGAGCTCGGTGGACTGGAGGAGCAAGCTCGCGTCGCGGTGGTCTCGCGAGGTCGACGGGGGAAGGTGGAAAGACGTCGGGAAGGGGGAGGTCGGAGGCTGTGCGCGCGAAGGGAGGCGCTGACCAGAGGGCGGCGGTGGCTTGGAGTCGTCCGTCGATCCCTCTTTTCTCTCTCTTTTTTTCTTTCTTTTTTTGAATTTCGATCTGTAATCGATTGAAAGGGGGGGCCAGCGGTTTATAAGGGAAGGAGGGAGAGAAAGTTTACTTTTTAATTTATTTAATTATTTTATTTTGCAAAGTGTTGACTTTTACATACGACCTCTAAACGAGGCCCACCGACTGTCGCCCATAGCGTTTTACCCCCATTCCGAACACAATGGAATATATATCATAGGTTGATTCAACTATTTCGATCAGTTTCCGTTGAATTTACATTTAAATCGCTATATTGAATTTTAAACGTACATTCCAAATTACCGGGGTCACATATTAACTCTATAAATTGCAGAAAAATATTTTCTAGCTTCGTATTGACGATACGGTCCTAACAAAACTAGTTTCGTCGAATTCTGAGGCCGTTGGAAAAATGGCCAATTTCCAGTCGATTAAAATCAACTAAAACTGGTCAAACGCGTTTTCCTTTGCCATGCTCACATATTGATTCGAAAAATTATGAAATTTGAAACCTAGCAATAATTTAACATCACAGACCCAACAAAATTGGTTTCGTCGAAATCCGAGGTCGTTTGCAAAATGCCTATTTTTAAGGGCCTGAATTCCATAGCGACTATTCAGAATTTTCAACTGGACATATCTTTTGATTCCCGCTATGAAATTTTGATTTTTCAGATTCGTTGGAAAGATATTATCAATTAGATCCTAATGTTTTCAGTTTCACTAAAATCCGGTTTATTTTGCACCCGGTACATTCAATTGAAGTTTGAAATCGAATTATCGAACTACCGCGCCATTTTCAATTCCTTTTATAATTATAAATAATTATTTATATTCTAACGACAAACTATATAATATATACGTTCGAATTCTATTGAAAATAAATTTCTCGTCGATAATATTTAAAATAATTCATTTTAAATAATCAAAATTCTCCAAAATTGCCAAAATAAAAATTTTAAACTGGCCCAGAATTTCCGGGTTGTTACAATCTCCCCCACTTAAAACTTTTCGTCCCCGAAAAGGAACAAAGTCGAAAGTGGTTTGATTAATCAACTCTACGTTCGATCTGGCTTCCATTCTCCAACTTTTCCGTTTCTGAGAATTTTCAAATTTTCAAAAATTTGGCTAACACCCTAAATTTTCGAAAAATTTCTCCATAACCTCCCCTGCACCGGGAGCATCGGGGAATTTCAAATAGCTTCCCCGGTCCTTCTAATCTCAAAAAGAAAAAGAAAAAGCCAAGCGGCTAGCCAATAGGCTCATAAAATCATCATCACCCAAACAAAACAGTAAATTATGTAGTAAACATGTACCTATTTGTCGGGCAAACAAATTTTATTCTCTGCTCTAGCCTCCTTGCTATGACCTGTTCAATGTAAGTACAAGTATATGCAAGCAAATGCGACCAATTTTCGATACAATTCAATATTTGGTACAATTAGGCGTAATGGTTCAAAATTATCAAACAATTAAACAAACAACACAAACATCAATCAATTAGTGGATTAACGTTTCAAATCCATAATTTTGATACATATAATGAAAATCATGTTTTGATGCCAAATCCCAACAATGTATTCTAGCTATATTAGTTTTGGTTCTCACACCAGTCTAATGGAAATATATAGAAAATCACACCTTCGAAACTCGAACATAAATGTTGATGATGCGATCGCTATCATCAATACCATCTTCGGGCGACTAGAGTGTGATGCTATATCTATCCAATATATTAAAACTTTGAATATACGTTTGCAAGGCGTATATGCAAATTCTTTATATACTGAATTGTCCGAAATCAATATAAATAAATTATTCAAATATGTGTAAAACGATCTAAATTTCAAAACAGAATTGTTTTCATTTGAAAAATATACTCTCCACACTCGTGCTAGGATACTACTGATCCCATCTCTAACGAGTCATTCTCATTGGATATTGCTAATCCAATATCTGATGAATTCTTTCGTATGGTTCTAATGTGTCTTGTTCTCTGCTTTGTAAACCAAAGCTCTGATACCAACTGTAAAAACCCGTAACTTCCCCGGTGAGGAAAGCGTCGGATAGTTCGAGAACAAACCACCACAAAACGCATACAAAAGAACCTTTCACTGTATATCACTACAATGCATCAGATTACAAGAATATACAGAGTATGAATAAATATTACACAGAAATATCAGAGATTTAAATTACATTTAAATACATAGCAGCGGAAAATAATACAATACACAACTAGAAGAGATATACGGATACAAAGCTTTCCGGATATCATTCCAGCTGTAAACCAGGATCCTATGAATATAAATCTGCAAAACCAAAACTACTAGCTGCCCGTGTCAAAATAAGGGCACCCAGAGTTTAGGTTAAAAACAATAAACTCCAGGTCAGTCATGTGACTGGTGTGAGAACTAAAACAGTTATTAATCTTTCTTTTTAAGGTTAGGTAAATCAAGGGACCACGCCGTATAACACGGAACGGGTTTCCTCCCAAGAATACAAGTGCATTAAACAACAGCGCAATGCTAAATAAAGAAAAATGAAGCTATTATAAGACCCAGGTCCTATCACATAATGCAACGCAAGCCGGGGGATAGGGTTTTCCCTTATAACAGCCAAAGAATGCTTGATACGTTTAAAACAAATCATTTGATACTATTATAAGTGCATAGTGTATAAAACAACTTCAAATCATAAGTATCAATCATAGGCGGCATGAATGCCCCATAACACTATGTCGCCATATATAAGTTTACAATCAAAACTGCAAGACGTCGTATTGGAAGTTGGGTTATCATTTATGGTATGAACCGAGGCTAGGGGCAAGATCCTCACCGATTCGAGACAATCTAGCCCATGTCTCAGGCAAGCGCGCAGACAAGCCTTGGATCGTCAGGGCCGGTCCACCGATGTGGATTATTATGCCTGAACACTACGTTTCTCCGCCCTTTGGGGCGTAAGCCTGGCCCGTCAGCCGACCAGAAGCATCGGCCGAAACCGATATCCCAAGGCGCCTCGCTTTTCAGCAAGTAATAATAAGCAACATCCACATGAGTCAAACTCGTCAGCCAGTTCAAGCCCTGACGCCACTCCTAACTAGAAAGAAACGCATGTCCTCCCTGATGTCCGTCTCCCGTTTTTGATTCATACCGGGTGTGATACTCGCGAATCAACGTTACACAAAGCTACACCACAAAGGCCGTGCTTCGATCATCAACCACAAGACTTTGCTTTTCAACAGAAGCCTTGATCATTTGCATCTTAGCATGCCACACAGGCAATTCACACCATGCGATTGATATCCATCAATATATAACCCCTGAGCTCGTACGTCTCAGAGAAGGGCGTTAAGCAAGAGAATATATTCTCCGCCACCAAACAGATATATATTTAATAGAGATCAATCACACGGACTAAAATCCAATGTCAGACACACAGTCCATTTACAAGTCCGTTCTGGGTCTGAACCAAACCGGAGGCACCTAGTACCCCGCATATCCATCGATCTCCAAGTACGTCTGGACGATCACCAACTGTTTCCATATTCTTGGGTGTACAGCCCAATCAAGATCATCAGTAATCACCCAAACGACATGAAGACTTCCGGTCTTCAACCACCGTCTTCATCTTCGACTTATCGTCGTATCAGTTATTCAGAATGGGATAAACCCGGTCTTTCTGAACAGCTCGCGTATATTTTAAATAAGTGTTACACAAACACAACATATGCCTCATTCCAATTCATCAGTCACTAACCGTAAATTAATCAAGAGAATAATCCCCCAAATATTAACCCCGAAGGCCGAAACCAACATCAGATCAATATCCAGAAAACCGTTCTGCTTAGCTAGTTTCTAAATTTCACATTCATGGGGAAAGGTTCCCATAAATTTTATCAAAGATAAATCATTAGAATTTATTCTTTAATCTACTTTTGAATATCAATTCAAACTAGTCGGGATTAACGAACCTTACCGAAGTAATCGTTTGTTTTAATTTCCCAATCCCAACCTATTCATCCCATGAAGTAAAACGGGTCTTACATCATATCTAACACCACGGTGTTATCGGTAAATTTAATTACCATTTCATGTTTAAATCTAATTAAAGATTTAACTATCGCCTGGAGCAAAACTGATGATACTCCATTCTCGATCTTTTCAATCTAATTAAAGATTCATTAAAACTCCACTTAGTTTTAATCTTTAACTGGGTTAAAGAATCAGTATCATTTAAAACACAGTTCACGATAAACCCAAAATCACATTCATTAATTATCGGGTTAAAGAACGAGTGTTATTTAAAACACTGTTCACGATAAACCCAAAAATCAATATCAATTCAATTCCAATTAAATATTATTTAATTGGTACACTTCATTAAATCTAAATAAAAAAATTTAATCTTTTCTCAACTGGGTTCAAGAACAATGTTAGTGAAAACACCATTCACGACAAATCCAAATCACATTTGATATTCAATACAAGGCTCTGAATAGAAAATATATCGGCTTATATTCAATATCAGATTCTACGACCAACAGATATCGTATTGGAAATAACGATATATATATCTATATCTTTCAAATTTCCATAGCAACATCTGTATAATCATGAAATCAAACATCGAAATATTCCGAAGAAAATTTCGATTCAAATCCATTCCAATGCAATTATTGGAAGTTCTGGTTATTTTCAAAACCATTTCAAATCCAATTTATTTATTTCAAAAATAAATAAATTACTATTCTAGTTCAAAACTAGTTCATTTCGATAAAAATCTATTTTTATCTTTTCAAATATGGAGTTTTTCATCCCAATTCTTTCTAAATCATTTCTTATGATTTTACACAAATTACTACTATTTTTAATAATTTTATCAAGGCCCGTACAGTCGATTTCCATCAACGGCCATCGAACTGCACTTACAGCGACCTTTTTCAAATTTGATTTGGACGTAACTCCAAATCCAACCGTTAGATTTCTAATTTCTAATATTCGTTAGAAAGCTCTTTTCGATACGAACCCAACGGTTCTGGTTTTAGGAGGATCCGACGGTCGGATCTCCCGTAATGTCCGTTTGAAATAAATGGTCGAAATTCGCGAACTGCCGCGGCGCGGCGCATTCTATTCAGGCCATTATATTATATATATAATATATATAATATATATTTCGTCGATTTCTATTTAAAACGAATTATATAAATAGTTTTAAATTCGTTTCAAAAGCAATTTCAACTTCCTTTTCAATTCAAATCAAAATTGAATTCTTCTTTATAAATTCGTTTTAAAATTCATTTCTATTCAATTCAAATTTCAATTCAATTTGAATTCATTTCAATTCACTTTCAATTCAATCCGAATTCGTTTTCAATTCATTTCGAAATCGTTTTCAATTCAATTCATTTCGAAATCGTTTTCAATTCAATTCATTTCGAAATCGTTTTCAATTCAATTCATTTCGAAATCATTTTCAATTCAATTCATTTCAAAATGAATAAAATCGATATAAATATCGTTCACGTCTAAATGGCGTCAATCTAATCAACACGGCTTCATATATTCCTTTATTCTATTCAACAAATGAATATTTATTTTTGTCAACATACGACTAATCTCAACGAATGAGTACTGTCCACGTGTGACTATTTTTGTTAAATTATTTCGTTCAACACATGACTAATCTCAACGGATGAGTACAGTCAACGCATGAACCTTTATTTTATAGTGATAAAGATATAAAATTTATTAAAATATTTCGTTCAACACATGACTAATCTCAACGGATGAGTACAGTCAACACATGAACCTTTATTTTATAATATTCTTTATTTTCTAAATTGGAATGAGGCCCAATCAATTACCATATAAAGTTAATTATATGGATTCCATACAACAAATGTATATAATAGCAACGATAGATAATCAACCATCAACCAAAGTGCACTACACTGTATAAGCATCAAATATAGATATCTAACGCTTATAACAGCCTGTCAATCAATCGATCGACATATTTAATCAATCAGGATGAGTGAACTTCATATTTCATCCCAACACCCATGTGGGGTTTTCAAACAATCAAACACAGATTTTAGTTGTGCAGTTGGGCGATGTGTAAAATTTATCGACCCAATCAATATCAGTCAAATCAGTGTATATAAACAAATCGGCCGATTTGTTTATAAATATTTATTTATTCACTTTCACGTTAAAAATTATATTTTTAACGATAAAACATTTTATTCAACCTATGAATATTCTATTCGGTTCATTTTTTCAATAAAATGATATTTTTATTTTTCTAACATATTTTAGAAAATTTCGGCGGCATAACGGCACGATACTAGAAACGGGACGAGGCCTAGCCTTATCCCCGGTCTAGTGAAGGCCCACGCCATTCACACATCAATCAAATCAATTTCATTTCACCCAACAATTCAATTTAAACCAAATAATCTAACCAACTACACAACCAAACAATTTAACAAACAAGCCATCCATGGTCTGTGGATGACGGGTGTCGGGTGCTACTAAACACCGTCTGCATCCTAGTATATATATATCTAGAAAATTAAATTGAAAGGTGAGAAGTTCTAACCGATAGCTATCCAATCATTTTGACTCTTCATTTATAGAATTCTTCATCGTTCTTGCATCTTTGTCACGCTCTCTGCCCGTATTCTCTACATACGTAAAATCACATTTTTACTTTGCTACTCAATATATAAAAATCGAATTTTTACTTCGCTATTCAATATATAAAAATCGAATTTTTACTTCGCTATTCAATATATAAAAATCGAATTTTTATATTGTTATACATATAATAAAAATCGCATTCTTATTATATCGCCACATATATAAAGATCAAACTTTTACTTTGCTACATATATAACGATGATATTTTTAATATTCCTAACATGTAAAAATTATATTTTTAATTCTTTAAAAATATAAAAATCATATTTTTACATCTTCTATATAGTAAAGATTATATTTTTAATTCTTTAAAAATATAAAAATCACATTTTATATTTTTATTTTCAAATAGCAAAGCATATCAGGCTATTTTATTTTTAACCCCCATTTTTAAATCTATGCGATATATATATATATATATTCAGTTTTTTCTTTCCATGTTAATTACACAAAACAGCATTTTCTATTTTGATAAAATATAAAAGAAAATAGAAAAAAAACTGATTTATATAAATAAATAAAAAATTAATAAATCACTTACAGTAAATCAAAGGAGGAAGAGGGGGGTTTTCCACTGTTGAACTTCGGAGGGGGGGGGGGGGGGGTTTCAGAGCCGCCGAGGTCTGGGGTCTTCGGTGGTGGGGCGGTCTTGAGCTCCGTGGACTGGAGGAGCAAGCTCGCGTCGCGGTGGTCTCACGAGGTCGACGGGGGAAGGTGGAAAGACGTCGGGAAGGGGGAGGCCGGAGGCTGTGCGCGCGAGGGGAGGCGCTGACCAGAGGGCGGCTGTGGCTTGGAGTCGTCCGTCGATCCCTCTTTTCTCTCCCTTTTTTTTCTTTTTTTGAATTTCGATCTATAATCGATTGAAAGGGGGGGCAGCGGTTTATAAGGGGAGGAGGGAGAGAAAGTTTACTTTTTAATTTATTTAATTATTTTATTTTGCAAAGTGTTGACTTTTACATACGACCTCTAAACGAGGCCCACCGACTGTCGCCCATAGCGTTTTACCCCCATTCCGAACACAATGGAATATATATCTTAGGTTGATTCAACTATTTCGATCAGTTTCCGTTGAATTTACATTTAAATCGCTATATTGAATTTTAAACGTACATTCCAAATTACCGGGGTCACATATTAACTCTATAAATTGCAGAAAAATATTTTCTAGCTTCGTATTGACGATACGGTCCTAACAAAACTAGTTTCGTCGAATTCTGAGGCCGTTGGAAAAATGGCCAATTTCCAGTCGATTAAAATCAACTAAAACTGGTCAAACACGTTTTTCTTTGCCACGCTCACATATTGATTCGAAAAATTATGAAATTTGAAACCTAGAAATAAATTAACATCACGGACCCAACAAAACTGGTTTCGTCGAAATCCGAGGTCGTTTGCAAAATGCCTATTTTTAAGGGCCTGAATTCCATAGCGACTATTCAGAATTTTCAACTGGACATATCTTTTGATTCCCGCTATGAAATTTTGATTTTTCAGATTCGTTGGAAAGATATTATCAATTAGATCCTAATGTTTTCGGTTTCACTAAAATCCGGTTTATTTTGCACCCGGTACATTCAATTGAAGTTTGAAATCGAATTATCGAACTACCGCGCCATTTTCAATTCCTTTTATAATTATAAATAATTATTTATATTCTAACGACGAACTATATAATATATATGTTCGAATGCTATTGAAAATAAATTTCTCGTCGATAATATTTAAAATAATTCATTTGAAATAATCAAAATTCGCCAAAATTGCCAAAATAAAAATTTTAAACTGGCCCAGAATTTCCGGGTTGTTACACTTCTCTAAATTGTGAGTATGGTGATCTTAACAAGATTATTATCATTTTAATTAGGTTGAGTTATGAATGGATAATGAGTAGATGATGTGAATTATCATATATGTTGTTGTAAACCCCTTTTTCTATCATGTATATTGTAAATCCAATGTTATGTGATGATGATATTTTATATGTTGTAAATCATGCTATGATGATGTTATGTATGTTGAAAGTTTCTATGCTAAGTTTTGATGAATCATATATGTTAAAAAGGCCATGATGTTACCATCTATGCTAGTTAGTTCATATTAATTAAACCATCATGTTTGGGTTATGTTGATCTATATGACAAGTCACATATGCAAGTTAGATTGATTAGAAAAGTTATGAACATATACCAAGACATCTATTATGACATCTAGAATTATGTTATGACATATGTGATATCCTATGCTAGTTCACACCATCATTATGTTGCCTAAAAACCCCATATGCAAGTTTATGTATAGATTTGGGCTATGATCATACCATATAAATTGATACATTTAACAAGTTGACACCTTTTGATCCTAAACATGTGTAGTTTATGCAAGTTTCACCCCTATTATGATTAGATTTATTTCAATTGTTTATACGTTGTGATAATTTATCTTTGTGCTAGGTGTTAGACTATACAAGTCTAGCCTATACTACGCGTTGAATAAGCGAACGTATAAACGTGGGGTAGGGGTAATATTAAGGATTTAATATTAAAAAGTTGGGGTGCAATTGATATGATTTTGCATGCCATAAGTGGATGGCCATAATTGAGTCAATTATGGACATCATTAAAAGTTGACTTAATTAATAATTTGAATAGGGAATTATTAAAACTGGGGTAAAAGATTTTAAGTGTTAATCAATGCTTAGGACACGAGTTTAGACTCGTTTGTGACGTAAATCTGCCCGGACCCGTCCGGCAAATCCAGCTGCCATAAATGCCAGTCTAATGTGAGAGGTCTTTATGAGGTTATGGCCTGAATGAATTAAGAAATATTTAACCAAATAAACATGTAAAGTAGGACATGGGGGGTTAAGTAGGTGCCTTGGGTGGCACAAGGAATCTAGGGGGTGCCCTTAGTGGCATGTGAAATACGATTAGTAAGACTTAACCAAACACACATGTAAATGAACATGACTAAGAGGGTTAAGTAGGATATACTAGTGACAAGCTTAGGTGGGTAGCTTGTGGGGGCCCATTTCGACCAGTATCCCAAACGTATCTTTGTGGGCTCGACCCAAGTCGAGGACGGGACACGCATGCTGGGTTCGACTGTAAGAGGCCAAAACAGGGAGCGGTGGCAACGCAAGTCCAATGGGTTTCGTATGCGTTTGTGGACCCGGGCTGGTAGGTAAGACGTTGTTGCATCGTGTAGGTATAAGCCGTGCATTCTCAAGTTGTATCGGGTTGCCACTTTAGGGGAGTGATACACCCCACTGTGGGGCCAGCACGGGTATCTACGTGTAGGGAGCCGATCGAAAGTGGGTAGTGGGGTACCCCTAGTGGAGATAGGGGCAGACGGCACCTATGTAGTCAGCTAGGGGTACGTAAGGCTATTTATAAAGTTTCTGTGTGAAGCAAGTGGAATCAAACAATAGGGTGACTGGTGTGGTGCAGTGTAGTAATGTGCGGTGCAGTGTAGTAATCATTCGTTAGTAATTAGGTGTGCCTTTACCTTATCTTTAACGTTATCTTAAACGCTATCTTTATCTTCCTAAGAGTTCATAGACATTTACTTGTCTTCCAGCTTATGCCTTAGTCTAGTTATTTTGATAATAGTATTGTTAGAATTATCATACTCGCCAGATTTTATGTCTGACCCCCTCTATTTCTATCCTTTTTCCCCCTCCAGGTCCTCAGGTTGGGCCCAGCTCTAGTGGAGTTTGATTGAATTGCTTCATCTCTCTTTGGAAAGCTTGGACCGTTGAAGTAAAGTCCAGCTTGTTATCTTTTTAATGGTTATTTATGTAATGGGATTATGTATTTTGTTTTTATGAAGATGGATGTTGTACTTGATTATGATCTATGGTTTTATGATGTAACAAACATGTTTAATTTCCGCTGCAATAAAATGAAGTTTTAGATTTCCAAGTACTATTTATTATCTGTCTTGTTGTAATTTTTCTGTTCTATATTCACTTATAACCTCCATGGAAGTTAATGCATTCCCTTCGGGAGTGACATTAATGGACGTGGGGTGTTACAGTAAGTCTAGTGACTTTCTGCATGAAAATAGGTAAAAGCATAATGACATGAATAAACTAGATGCAAGACCTAACCATGATAATAAGCATAGCAAGGCAACAAATGATGAGCATTAGATATGACAAGACAAGATACACTGAATGCGCTTCGGTTCTTTCTCTGATTTCCTATTTTCTCTGCACCACCCTACAAGCATCCGAATTAGTGTCTTTTATAGAATGATTTGTATTCCCTACTAGTGTCCCAACTAGTATCATGTGAAAAAGGACCGTATCCCCTACTAGTGTCCCAACTAGTATCTTGTGTTGCATAATAAGGTGATCCCAACCCCGCAATTATGGTAGCCTTTAAGTGTACATCTAGTATGAGGATCTTACCTCAATCTGCCTAATTGCCATGACGAAGTTAGATGTATCCTTACTACCTTAACTGATTGTCTCCCTACTTGTATTCATTTTCCTTGTGTCTGTGTCAATCGGCCCTCTCTTGCATGTAGATACCCTGTTTTGGT